>WNWK01018233.1:0-40462 GCA_009830355.1 Cherax destructor | reverse complement strand
TTGCGCCTACTACATATATAAAACTTTACACTCTAATATAAACCCTCTGCTCAAAACTCTCCTCACCAACTTTAATAGGACCCATGACCACAACACAAGACACAGATCACTTTTTGATATACCCCATGTTCATATCAACCTATGTAAAAATTCTATGCACATAAAGGGCCCCAGAATCTGGAATTCATTACCAGTAAATATTAAGATAATCTTGTCTGAAAATCAATTTAAGACTCAACTCAAAAACCATCTACTCACCCAAAACTAAATGATCATACTATAAACTACGTTGAAAAATGCTCATTGTTACTTTCCTATACGATAATCTCAATTTTTAATAATATGTTACTATTATGTTACCCCCTACTCATATTATAAGTTAATGTCAAAAATGCTCAATGTTATTTTCCTTAAGATAATCTCAATTCCATATTATCATTAAAGAATCTTAACACCTGTAACAATCTAATATCTAATATCATTATATAATAATTTAAACAGTAAAATTTCATCATATTGTAATTTTTAAAATAATTTTAACTAGAATAAACTCAATAAATTTCTCTAATATTAAGTACATAGTTTTTAAAGACTAGAATAAGCTGCCCCTAATGCCATGGCATGTCAGTGGCTCTCCTTGCACTCAATTTACATTGTAACTACCGATACCCATGTAATCTGCAATGAAATATAATTTGTTTGTTTGTTTGTTTGTTTAGTCGAGGGACCACTGTAGCGTGTCATTAAAAAATAACTGGAAGTGGAATCATTTGTTATAGCACAATTTGCCTAAATTCTACTGTTACTATAATAAACTGTAAAAATCTAGTACAAATACAACATTTTACTTCCAGATCCAGACCCTGTTGGTCGCTGGATATATAATATTTACCGTTGTTGTCACAGCTCGTGGTGTTGTAAACACTGGTGTTTGTGTTGTCATGGTTAGGGGTGTTGTTACTGGTGTTTGTATTGGTATGACTGGTGCTGTTATCACTGGTGTTTGTGTTTGTATGACTGGTGCTGTTGTTACTGGTCTTTATGTTGGCATAACTGGTGGTGTTGACACTGGTGTTTGTGTTGGTATGACTGGTGGTGTTAACAATGGTGTTTGTGTTGGTATGGCTGGTGGTGTTAACAATGGTGTTTGTGTTGGTATGACTGGTGCTGTTGTTACTGGTGTTTGTGTTGGTATGGCTGGTGGCATTGTTACTGGTGTTTGTGTTGGTATGACTGGTGCTGTTGTTACTGGTGTTTGTGTTGGTATGACTGGTGGTGTTGTTACTGGTATTTGTGTTGGTATGGCTGGTGGTGTTGTTACTGGTGTTTGTGTTGGTATGGCTGGTGATGTTGTTAATGGTGTTTGTGTTGGTATGGCTGGTGCTGTTGTTACTGGTCTTTATGTTGGTATGACTGGTGGTGTTGTTAATGGTGTTTGTGTTGGTATGGCTGGTGGTGTTGTTACTGGTGTTTGTGTTGGTATGGCTGGTGGTGTTGTTACTGGTGTTAGTGTTGGTATGGCTGGTGTTGTTGTTACTGGTGTTTGCATTGGTATGGCTGGTGGCATTGTTACTGGTGTTTGTGTTGGTATGACTGGTGGTGTTCTTACTGGTGTTTGTGTTGGTATGGCTGGTGATGTTGTTACTGGTGTTTGTGTTGGTATGGCTGGTGCTGTTGTTACTGGTCTTTATGTTGGTATGACTGGTGGTGTTGTTACTGGTGTTTGTGTTAGTATGACTGGTGGTGTTGTTACTGGTGTTTGTGTTGGTATGACTGGTGGTGTTGTTACTGGTGTTTGTGTTGGTATGACTGGTGGTGTTGTTACTGGTGTTTGTGTTGGTGTGACTGGTGGTGTTGTTACTGGTGTTTGTGTTGGTGACTGGTGGTGTTGTTACTGGTGTTTGTGTTGGTATGACTGGTGGTGTTGTTACTGGTGTTTGTGTTGGTGTGACTTGTGCTGTTGTTACTGGTGTTTGTGTTGGTATGACTGGTGCTGTTGTTACTGGTGTTTGTGTTGGTATGACTGGTGGTGCTGTTACTGGTGTTTGTGTTGGTATGACTGGTGGTGCTGTTACTGGTGTTTGTGTTGGTATGACTGGTGGTGCTGTTACTGGTGTTTGTGTTGGTATAGCTGGTGGTGTTAACAATGGTGTTTGTGTTGGTATGGCTGGTGGTGTTAACAATGGTGTTTGTGTTGGTATGGCTGGTGGTGTTAACAATGGTGTTTGTGTTGGTATGACTGGTGGTGTTGTTACTGGTGTTTGTGTTGGTATGACTGGTGGTGTTGGTACTGGTGTTTGTGTTGGTATGACTGGTGCTGTTGTTACTGGTCTTTGTGTTGGTATGACTGGTGGTGTTAACAATGGTGTTTGTGTTGGTATGACTGGTGTTGTTGGCACTGGTGTTTGTGTTGGTATGACTGGTGGTGTTGTTACTGGTGTTTGTGTTGGTATGGCTGGTGGTGTTAACAATGGTGTTTGTGTTGGTATGGCTGGTGGTGTTGTTCGGTGTTTGTGTTGGTATGACTGGTGGTGTTGGCACTGGTGTTTGTGTTGGTATGACTGGTGCTGTTGTTACTGGTCTTTGTGTTGGTATGACTGATGCTGTTGTTACTGGTGTTTGTGTTGGTATGCTGGTGGTGTTAACAATGGTGTTTGTGTTGGTATGACTGGTGGTGTTGTTACTGGTGTTTGTGTTGGTATGCTGGTGGTGTTGGCAAGGGTGTTTGTGTTGGTATGACTGGTGCTGTTGTTACTGGTGTTTGTGTTGGTATGACTGGTGGTGTTACAATGGTGTTTGTGTTGGTATGACTGGTGTTGTTCACTGGTGTTTGTGTTGGTATGACTGGTGGTGTTGTTACTGGTGTTTGTGTTGGCATGGCTGGTGGTGTTATCACAATGGTGTTTGTGTTGGTATGACTGGTGTTGTTGTTACTGGTGTTTGTGTTGGTATGGCTGGTGTTGTACTGGTGTTTGGGGTGCTATGACTGGGTTTGTTGTCACTACTGTTGGTGCCATCACAAGTGTTGTCACTACTGTTGGTGCCATCACAAGTGTTGTCACTTCTGTTGGTGCCATCACAAGTGTTGTCACTTCTGTTGGTGCCATTACAAGTGTTGTCACTACTGTTGGTGCCATCACAAGTGTTGTCACTACTGTTGGTGCCATCACAAGTGTTGTCACTTCTGTTGGTGCCATCACAAGTGTTGTCACTTCTGTTGGTGCCATCACAAGTGTTGTCACTACTGTTGGTGCCATCACAAGTGTTGTCACTACTGTTGGTGCCATCACAAGTGTTGTCACTACTGTTGGTGCCATCACAAGTGTTGTCACAGCTGGTCTTGGTGCAGCATGTCATTTTCTCATACCAATGAAAGCACCATCAATGTTACAATCACTATCTTCACCATCAGTATCATGCTCCTAGATGTCTTACCATAGAACAATGAAAGCACCATCAATGTTACAATCACAATCTTCACCATCAGTATCATGCTCCTAGATGTCTCACCATAGAACAATGAAACAACACATGAGTCAGAACCAGAATTAGTGTGACGCTGCACCAGTGTTTTATAGGTCAATATACTGCATCACTCTCACTGGAATCACCACTCTCCTCCTTATACATATATCCCTTTACACTCATGGCTCAAACCTCTCCAGCCACTAAGAAAATCACAGGTAAAAAGCCATGGGTGTCCACTTTTTGTGGTAAGACCAGAGGTAAAAGGTACTACTATATCTTGGGTTGAACTAGCAATTCCTTCATTCCTGGTCAAACAACCATTGTTCTCACCTTCAATCCCAGAAAATGATGCCCTGTTCTTTCTTTCTTTCAACACGTCGGCCGTTTCCCACCGAGGCAGGGTGGCCCAAAAGGAAAAACGAAAGTTTCTCCTTTTACATTTAGTAATATATTCAGGAGAAGGGGTTACTAGCCCCTTGCTCCCGGCATTTTAGTCGCCTCTTACGACACGCATGGCTTACGGAGGAAGAATTCTGTTCCACTTCCTCGTGGAGATAAGCAGAAATAAACAAGAACTAGTAAGAAAAAAGAAAACCCGGAGGGGTATGTAAGTATATGCTTGTACAGTGGACCCCCGAGTATCGTAATTAATCCGTTCCAGGAGCTATTACTAAAGTTTACGAAATTCAAACCCTTATTTCCCATAAGAAATAATGTAAATACAATTAATCCGTTCCACAAAAAAATATTCACAAACAAAATAATTAAAAGCAATATATATATACGTATATACATTTACTTACCTTTATTGAAGAGTTGCAGGCATCTGGAAGATAGGGTAATGAGTAATGAAGGTCCTCTTGGGCATTTTCTTCCAAAACAGGCCTGTTTCTTCACAATTAAACACTTGTTGGGGAGGAATTCTTCAGCCTCTACGAAGGGGAATCCCCACTCCCTGCATGCCTGCTACACTCCCTACATGAATGCTACACTCACTGCATGCCTGCTAAACTCCTACATGAATGCTACACTCACTGCATGCCTGCTAAACTCCCTGCATGAATGCTAAACTCCTGCATGAATGCTAAACTCCCTGCATGAATGCTAAACTTTCTGCATGAATGCTACACTCCCTGCATGCCTGCTAAACTCCCTGCATGCCTGCTAAACTCCCTGCATGAATGCTACACTCCTGCATGAATGCTACACTCCCTGCATGAATGCTACACTCCCTGCATGAATGCTACACTCCCTGCATGAATGCTACACTCCCTGCATGAATGCTACACTCCCTGCATGAATGCTACACTCCTGCATGAATGCTACACTCCCTGCATGAATGCTACACTCCTGCATGAATGCTACACTCCCTGCATGAATGCTACACTCCTGCATGAATGCTACACTCCCTGCATGAATGCTACACTCCCTGCATGAATGCTACACTCCCTGCATGAATGCTACACTCCCTGCATGCCTGCTACACTCCCTGCATGCCTGCTAAACTCCTTGCATGCCTGCTAAACTCCCTGCATGAATGCTACACTCCCTGCATGAATGCTACACTCCCTGCATGAATGCTACCACAGGGGTGACACTAGGAAGCTTCTTTGGACCCATGGTGACTTATTTCACAGTGACAATCACTAAACCACCAAAAAAGACACCAAATGTATTGTGAATGTTTGAAAGAGCGCGCTGGTAATGTTCTCTCAATGGTAAACAATGCTTCACTGGCGGGCGTCCTGCATCCTGCGCAGGTGCGGAGCAGGCGGACAGGTCTAATACGTTACGAAACACGAGCCAGTTTACGATTCTCGAAATCGAAAAAAGCTTATGAAACATGATTTTTACGAAATAAGAACCTTACGAAACTCGGGGGTCCACTGTACATGTATGTGTAGTGTTACCTAAGTGTAAGTAGAAGTAGCAAGACGTACCTGAAACCTTGCATGTTTATGAGAGAGAAAAAAGACACCAGCAATCCTACAATCATGTAAAACAATTACAGGTTTGTGTTTCACACTCGCTTGTCAGGACAGTAGTACCTCCCTGGGAGGTTGCTGTCTGAGTGCCTAGATGGTAGTACCTCCCTGGGAGGTTGCTGTCTGTCACATTGTCAGTCAATGTGCAAATGGAGTTTACTCTCAAAAAATTTGAAGACATCTTTCCAAGTGTAGAAGTGATGAAGTAAAATATTATGTATTAATATTGATAGAATTACCGACAATATGTTAAGTAAAAGGACACAAATGCAACTAATGTGACATTTTATTGTCGTAACGTTTCTCCAGGAGCTCCTGGAGAGCAAAACGTTGCCACAATAAAATGTCACGTTAGTTGCATTTGTGTCCTTTTACTTAAAATATTATGGATGGTGATGGTAACATTGATGGAAGCTTGCAAACTCACAGAGATGTTGATCAATTTCTGTGTACCTACCAGAGTATGTATGAAGGTACCTTCCAGAGTATGTATGAAGGTACCTACCAGAGTATGTATGAAGGTACCTACCAGAGTATGTATGAAGGTACCTACCAGAGTATGTATGAAGGTACCTACCAGAGTATGTATGAAGGTACCTACCAGAGTATGTATGAAGGTACCTACCAGACACTGTTAATGTCACTTGTTTTATCATCACCTATGATATTCAATAATATTTTTTATTTTTATAATTTTGCTTTATATCACTACTCTATTATGTTGTTTGTAATAAACTTGAATTAGAAATACATTGTTCTTATCTTTAGCTGTTATATTAACTTAACAAATACATAAAAATCTTCAATAAAAATTTTCATTGTATATTTCCATTGTGCTGGAACCAATTATCATATTTTACATATAATTATAACTTCAAATACAACAAATTCAAATCATGTGACCACTTCATAAGAGTCATTATCCACACTAATTGACACCTAACACTATTACTATTATTAGTATTATTACAATAAATAATTTTAGGTCACACTGCCTCATTATTTTAGGTCACTTTGCCTCATTGATTTTAGGTCACACTGCCTCATTGATTTTAGGTCACACTGCCTCATTGATTTTAGGTCACACTGCCTCATTGATTTTAGGTCACACTGCCTCATTGATTTTAGGTCACACTGACTCATTGATTTTAGGTCACACTGCCTCACTGATTTAAGGTCACACTGCCTCATTAATTTTAGGTCACACTGCCTCATTGATTTAAGGTCACAGTGCCTCGCTGATTTAAGGTCACACTGCCTCATTGATTTAAGGTCACACTGCCTCATTGATTTAAGGTCACACTGCCTCATTGATTTAAGGTCACACTGCCTCACTGATTTAAGGACACACTGCCTCATTGATTTTAGGTGACACTGCCTCACTGATTTAAGGTCACACTGCCTCACTGATTTAAGGTCACACTGCCTCATTGATTTTAGGTCACACTGCCTTGGTGAGAAACCAGTGGTGTGTTTAACCCCTTAACTCTCCAAACGTAGATCTATGTTCTCTCGCCCAGCGCTCCAAATACAGTGGACCCCCGAGTTACGAGCATAATTCATTCCAGAAGGCTGCTCAAGTCCCATTACCGAATGAATTTTCTCCCTTAAGGATTAATGTCAAGTAGGTTAGTCCATTTCAAACCCCAAAAATACACTACAAAAGCACTTACAATATTACACTTACATAACTACGATTTCCGAGGTGCTCGTAACTCGGGGGTCCACTGTATTTTGAAAAAAAAAAAGTTTTTTTTTTTTTTAAATGAAGAAGACATTATTTTTACATAATGTAAAAAAAATAATTCTAGAGTCAGCACTTACCGAGATACTATAAGGCCACAAAGTTGGCTCTTGTCGCTCACCTGACGGCAACATGAAGCGCTGCCACTTGCAGATGCATTGCCGATATACCTTTATTTCTCATTTTTTTAATATGTATAATTTTTATGTTCTGATAATGACAATTTGTAGTAGTTCTTGTGATTTCATAGTTAATCTTTCTTCTAACACTAATTATGAGGTACTGAAATTGTACTCAAATTGTCACAAACACACTGACAGGTGGACATTTACACCTGCCTTGGTCATTTACTATTGTCTAGGAATACAGTCAACCCCCGGAGTTTGTTGGCATCGGAGTTCGTGAAAATCGCAGTTCGTGATATTTTTTCACAAAAATATTGGTTCAGTGTTCGTGGATTCGCTCGGAGTTCATGATTCATCCCGGACGCGTATGCATGGCCCGAGCTGGCTGGACACTCCATTGAGAGTCATTGTGCCATTTTTTACCAGCGAGTGCCTGCCACCCACGCATTCATACCATACATTTTGTCATTATTCCACTGTTTTTAGTGCTTGCAACTGCTAAATAAGCCACCATGGGCCCAAAGAAAGCTTCTAGTGCCAGCCCTTTGGTAAAGGGCTAAGAGGGGAGAATGTCTTCTTAAGTGATTCAGTGATTCTACGATATGTTATGATACTAAAACAGCAGGAGTTGATAAAGGCTATAGTGCCAGCCAGCGATTATTATAATCAAAAGAAGCGCTAAACCACAGGGGTTATACAGCGCGGCTGGTCAGGACAGGATGCAGGGAGAGTGGGTTGTAAGAGGGAGATGGATGATTAGTAGGGTATGGAGTGCAGCATGACGGTGGATAGTGCAGGGATAGAGGGTAGCAAGAGATCGAGGTAGAAGGGACTGAGGGAGGTGCTAGAGGTATAATCTTCAGAGTTTGTGTAGTAAGTCAGTTTCTGTCAAAAAGTCAACGAGAGAGTCAGGATTAAAGGAGGGTCCATCAGCAAGAAGGGAAGGTAAAGAAAGGGCCGCAGAGCAAAGACGCCGTTGGAGGTAAATTCTGCGTGCTCATTGATAGAGTGGGCAGTCCAACAGAATATGTCGAACAGACACTGGAACCTGACAATGCTCACAGAGAGGGGCAGGGAGCCTCTCCATGAGATACCTGTGAGTAAGACGAGTGTGGCCAATGCGAAGACGGGAGAGTGTAGTCTCCCAACCCCGATATTGGTGACAAGAAGAAGGCCAGAAACCTATACTCGGTTTAATAGAATGAAGTTTGTTATTTAGCAGGTCAGACCAGCGTTGTTGCAAACGGGTGCGAAGGTGGGTAGCAATGACCACAAAATAGTCCGTGAAAGGAACACCTCTATATGAAACTGGAAGGTCATGTACTGCTGACCGCGCAGCAGTGTCTGCCTGTTCATTGCCCTGTATGTCAACATGACCAGGGACCCAACAAAAAAAATATCTTTGTGCTTGCTAAAGATACGGCATAACCAAAGATGGATACGAAGAACTAGGGGGTGAGGTGTATCAATTTTACTGATAGCCTGTAAAGCAGTAAGGGAGTCTGAAATGACCACAAATGGTGACACAGGCATAGATGCAATACGGATAAGTGCCACAAGAATGGCATACAATTCAGCCGTAAATATGCTAGCCGAGGGTAATAGATGCCCACGCACGACGCTGTCCAGGAAGACTGCTGCGAATCCGACACCGTCCAATGACTTTGAACCATGACATGGGAATGAGAACATGGCATGGGAATGAGAACATGGCATGGGAATGAGAATGGAAGTGGTCTAGAAAAAAAGAGCGAGAGGTCGCCGTAGGTAGTTGGGCTTTCGCTCAAGGTAGAGGAATAGAACAGACACAGACAGCAGGAACTTCCCAAGGGGGTAGGGGAAAGAGAGATGTATAAATGAACGTATAAAGGTGGTAGTTGAAGGGAAGACAAGAGTGAATGTAGACGAAGAGAAAAGGGATGAAGTAAACAGGGGCGGCAGACAAATAAAGAGCGCCTACTAACATCTGTGACAATCCTATACATGGAAGGATTGTGGAGGTCATGGGAGCTAACATAATAGCGAATGCAATGTGCATCACGACGATCGGACAAGGATGGAATGTTCGCTTCTACATAGAGGCTCTCAACTGGGGAAGAACGAAATGCACCAAGGCATAAACGCAATCCCTGGTGATGTATGGGATCAAGGCTAGAAAGATTAGCAGGGGAGGCCGCCGAATATATCTGGTCCCCATAATTGAGTTTCGATAAAATTAGGGCTGAATGCAGGTGGAGGAGAGTGCTACGATCAGCCCACCACAAAAGATGTGTGAGGGTTTTTAGGAGGTTCAGCTGACTATGACAAGTTGCCTTCAGAGAGGTAATGTGAAGTTTCCAGGACAATCGATGGTCAAACAGGAGGCCGAGAAACCTGACTGCATCACGTTCTGGGATACGCGAGCCGTATAGGTACAACGGATGATCAGAGACCACTGAACGTCTAGTAAACGTAATTTGATGAGTTTTGCTACTAGAAAATTTAAACCCGTGAGATTTGGCCCAATCGGAAACTCAGTTGACGGCATGCTGGAGGGAAACTGCAATGAGGTGACAGTCAGCACCCGCACAAGCTATAGCAAAGTCATCCACATAAAGTGATGACCAAATGTTGGATGGGAGAACTGATGCCAGATTATTTATAACAAGGAGAAAGAGTGTTGTGCTCAGAACACAACCCTGGGGGACACCTTCAGCTTGGACAAAGTCCGGGGAAAGCTCATTAATAACCCGGACATGGAAATGTCTTTCAGTTAAGAAAGCCTTAAGGAAAAATGGTAGATTGCCTCGGAGGCCTAAGGAGTGGGAATGGGTCAAGATATTATACTTCCAAGTTGTGTCATAAGCCTTCTCAAGATCGAAAAAGATGGTGATAACCGAGTGGTTATTGGCAAAGGCATTATGAATATACTTATACAAGAGCAGTAACGGGTCAATGGCAGAACGGCCCTTACGAAAGCCATATTGACTAGTGGAGAGACTACTGTGCATCTCTAAATACCACATCAAACGTCTATTAACTAGACGTTCCATCACCTTGCAAACTGCATTGGTAAGAGCGATGGGACGGTAGTGGGAGGTATCATGTCCCGTAGTACCCGGTTTGCGAAAAGGGAGAACAATAGCAGACTTACACAGTTGGGGAATAACTCCTTACGACCATATAAGATTAAAGAGTCGTAAGAGGACAGTAAGAGCAGACTGATGTAAATGCTGTAGCATACGAATATGTATGCTGTCTGGCCCAGCTGCCGATGATCGGCAAACAGTGTGTGTTGCCTCCAGTTCTTGAAGGGTAAAAGGTACATTATAAGATTCCTCTCTGAGAGAAGAAAAATCTAAGGGCTTTAACTCGCTGGCAGACTTAAAGAAGAAAGTAACGAGGGGCATAGATGAAGCCCCTGAGAAATGCAGACCAGATGATTACCAATTTCAGTGGCAACGGCAAGAGGGTGTGCTATATCGACACCGCAACCTGAAGAACAGGAGCCGGGTCGGGGGAGAATTTACCACTCAATTTCCGCACTTTCTTCCAGACTGCACTCATTGAGGAAGCTGAAGTGACCGTAGAAACAATCTCGCCAGCAAGTGCATTTAGCGTCACGTATGACACGGCGAGCAATTGCTCTCTTCTGCTTAAAATCAAGGAGTCTCTCTGTGGTTCTGTTATACCGATACCTGCCCCATGCAGCGCGTTTCAAATGTACTGCCCGAGCACAAGCAGGAGACCACCAAGGCACACACTTCTGAGAATGCTTGCCCGAGGTGTGGGGGATAGAATGTGAAGCTGCCGTGAAGATGGAGGACGAAAAGAGATGTAAAACCTCATCAATGGAGGACGAGGAAGGAACTTCATGAAAGGCAGTAAGATGTGTGTAAAGGTCCCATTTCGCCCGGTCAAATTGCCAGTGTGGGCCACGAGGAGGTGGAGAATACGAAGGGGACCTAAGGATGATTGGGAAATGATCACTATCATGCAAGTCTGGGAGGACAGACCAGGTGAAGTCAAGGACAGTTGATGAAGAGCAGAGGGAAAGATCGATGCTGGAGAAAGAATGAGTTCGGGGATCAAAATTGGTAGGAGTACCCGTATTTAAAACATGGAGGGGGAGAGAAGCAAGAAATGCCTCCAACTGAACGCCACATGAGTCACAGTGCAACCCTCCCCAAAGAAAATGGTGTGCGTTAAAATCACCAAGTAATAGAAGGGGTGGCGGGAAGGAAGAAACCAGAAAATCAACATCTGGGATAGACAATGCTCGCGAAGGGGAGAGATATAAAGAACAGAGTGTATACCACTTATTCAAGTGGATACGGGCTGCAGTGTAATGTAGAGAAGAATGAACATAGAGCTGACGGTATGGAACACCAGTGCGTATAAGTAGAGCACTTTCGTTAAAGGTTCCATCGGAAAAAGGATCCGATGAATACAACAAATCATAGCCTGAAAAAGGCCGGATAACAGAGGATTGCTATTTGGGTTCTTGCAAACAGACACCAACAGGGAAAAACTGGGAGAGGAACACCTGAAGCTCACCCCAGTTACCCCTGAGGTCTCGGATATTCCACTGCAAATATGCCATGATGTATGGAGAGAAAGATATAAGTCAGAGAAGGAGGGGGACGCTGTGAAGGAAGGAAGGGTATAGACGGAGAAGAGAGAGGAGGAGGAACTGGAGGAGGAGCAGTGTCCATCAACGGTTCAGTCTCTGCAATAAATCCTGGCAATAGCCTCCAGCGTTTCGGGAGTCATAGATGCAGGATGTGGGACCACATTAGAGATGAAAGAAGGAGTGTGAGCAACAATCTGGGAGACCATAGACAGTACGAAAGTAGAGGGCGAGGAGATGGAAGAGGAAACTGTCAAAAGGGCTTGGGAGGGGACAGGAGTGGAAGCGGCCTGGGGCGGGGCAGTCAAGGAAGGAACGTGGGAGGGGACAAGGGATGAAGACATTGAACGAGGAGGAGGATGAACCTCCACACACGTTACAGAACTAGTTGGAGGTGAAGAACCCGGCAATGGGGATTTTTTGCCGGACTTATGAGAAGAAGAGGGGCGCTGAGGTTTAGGTATTGAACGAGGGCGTGTAGACACAGAACTGTGCGAGTGAGTAGAGGAAGGGGTGTGGACAGTATGGGATACCAAGGTAGAGACCTCGGAGCCAAGAACAGCAAAGGGATTTGAAACAGGGGTGACTGAGGATGGGGCGACCACAGAGGAAGCCGGGGAAGTTGAGACCCCAGAAGTAGGGCGACGTTTAGTAATGCGAAAATAGGAAATACGGGGAAGTCTCCCTTGAAGGCGTAGATGAGAGATGGCCATAGCATATGAAAAGCCTTCCGCCTCTTTGAGACAACGGATTTCCCGCTCATTCAGGTAAACCTGACAATGGCGAGAGTACGATGGATGCGCCTCATGACAGTTAAGGCAAGAGGGAGGTAGATTACAAGAAGGACTGGCATGATCGTCGGCACCACAGACTGGGCATTCGGCCATGGACCTTGAATATTTCGCTGGATGACCAAAACACCAGCAGTTTCTACACTGTTGCGGTGTAGGGGTCACTTTTCGAACTTGTAAACGGTGACCTGCAATGTAGACCGAGAATGGAAGTTCACGGCAGTCAAATGTTAAACAAGCTATATTGCAAGGATAACGTCTTCGCTTATTGGCAGGGAGGACAAAAGTGTCAACTTTAAGGATAGGGAGTTCTTGGAGCTCAAGCTGCTCCAAAATGTCATCACCACATGTCTGGAAATTCCATTGGACAATGGTGTGGGGTAAAATGACTGTACCACTACAAGAATTGAGTGAATGATGTTTGTCAATAGTGATAGGAATAGTATCTATTGTCGTAAGGAGAGAAAGATCGCTAGCTTGGCCAGCATTCTGGACTGTGATGATGCATGTGCCACTCTTGAGAGCGTGAAATGTGATATCTTTACCAACATGGCGTAGCAGAGCCTTACCAATACTATGATCTGAAAGAGAGGTATTAGAAGTCAGTCATAGAGTAAAAAACTTTGTCCATTGAGTAGTGTGAAACAAAGTGTTTAAGGGGAGTGCGTGACAAGCTGGTCGTTTCTGAGATGAAAGAGAAGGAAGTGTTGAATCGTCATGTAAGGGTCTTGGTCGTTTGAATGTGGGACCAGAAGTGGTCCGACGTGTAACGGGTGAGCAATCCGAAAAGTGCCGCACCGTAGAGGGAGAAGCCGGAATCAAGGTCAGACGTGTCAAAAGGGCCGGTTGGAACCCCAGTACTTGGAGAAGGTGACGAACCGGCACCAGCAAGAGGTACAGGGGTATTGGAGGTGTCCGAAGTGTTGTCCATTAACGAGGTAGGGTCAGAACTAGGTGCGGTATCGGGAAGGGGCCCGGGGGTAGTGGGTTCGTTGATTGGGTCAGCCATGGTTAGGTTACTTCTTTCTTTTTATTTTTAAGAAAAAAAAGAAAGAAAATAAAATAAAAATAAAAAAAAAGAATAAAAAAAAGGGGGGAACGTGGAGGAATAGCTCCTAGGAGGAATGAAAGGGGCGTAAAATCCCCCTCCGCACCCAAGAGGACCTCACCACCCACCACAAGTAGTGCAGATGCTGCATGGAACCCGTGCCATATCCTACCCTTCATGCCAGTAAACCAGCAATCCGGGATAGCAACCTCACATCCACCGAGCCACCTCGGCGGACAAAAGAGAGGGCGGCCGGATATCCACCACAAAGCATACTGCCTTCGGCCACCACCCCCGGAATCCAAAAGGTGGCCTCCAGAGATACACCCGTCGCCCGAAAGATACCCAAGGCCATCCCTCTCCGGGAGACCGGAGAGGGATTGGGACATCCCCAGGCGATCCAGATTCCGTGGCAAACTACACCACCGCCAAGGACCTCAATGGAATGGGATGGACCACGATACCCTTCCCACTACCTAGGAACTAGAATGCCTGTGGAGAGAAGCTCCCAGGGTAAAAATGGGAAGGAACTAAGGGTGGATGAGGAGGAAGAGGAGGAAAGGGAAAAAGGAGGATGGAGGAGATGGGATAGGGGAGGGGGATTGGGGGTAATTAGGTTCGGTCTGAGGGAGACCAAAAGGTCTAATTCCTCAGACCAAGAGCCTCTTCACCACGCCAAGGAGCCCTCCTTCAAGAGGCCAGCCAGCGATAAAGTGTAGCATTAACAGTGTAGCAATCAAGTTAAGCCATTAATCGATAGAAAAATGACGACACAAAACTTAACTTCTCCAATGTTGTTGGAGTTATATAGGGCGACTGACAACACTACCGTGTCTGGCGGCCATCTTTATTTAAGGCTTATCTTTCAGTGGCCCTCATACACCCAACAACAATCAACACAACACCAGTCCTCACATTCGTAAAGACATTTTATTCATTCTAAAGTATATGTCATGTTTCTATGTTATTAATATTGTTTATTATGTCATATTAGATGAATTGTGATAGATAAATAAGCCATAGAACTTATATTAGTGTCATTTTGAATGACTATCTTGTAATGTCCACAAACACACACCCTGTCGCCGGCACAATTCCAAACATTCGCCAGAAACAGAACTCTCTGGAACAATTTTTTGAGCAACAGGTGTCCAATGACTCTCAAGCTGGTCCTAGTGGCATTAAAAAACAAAGAAGGGAAGTAACCCAGGAAAAGAACTTGGTACCTGAAGTGTTAATGGAAGGGGATTCCCCTTCCAAACACTAGCAACTACTCCTTCCTCTCCCCTCCTTCCATCTTCCACACATCAACACCTCTTCAATAAAGGTAAGTGTCAAGTTATTACTGTTTTATGTACTTTATATCTCATTCTTTTCTGTGTAATTTAATGTGGAAACAATATTTATTTAAATACTTTTGGGTGTCTGAAATGGATTACTTTTATTTCCATTATTTCTTATGGGGAAAATAGATTCAGAGTTCGTTATATTCGGTGTTTGCAGCGCCCTCTGGAACGAATTAATCACAAACTCCGGGGGGTTGCCTGTATATACATAGTATTTATAGGTCCCAGCAATGTGTTGGATACATGGGAGTACAGTCAACCCTCCGTTTTCGTGTATCTCCGTTTTCGGTGATTTCAGTTTTCGGGCACTTTTTTCGAGGAAATATTACCTCCGTTTTCGGTGATTGGCTCCGCTTTCATTCATGGTATGGAACCTGTCCAGTGCCCAGCGCACATACAAAGCCCGCAAGCCCGCCTCCCACGCACATTTTCAGGTAGTGTAGCATTGTTTCTGGTTGAGTGAACATTATCCGGTGAGTTCATACAAAACATTTCTTAACAATCCATTGTTTTTGGCCCTTGATTATTGTGTGTGACTGCTAAATAAGCCACCATGGGCCCAGAGAAAGCTCCTAGTGCCAGTCCTTTGGTAAAGAAAGTGAGGAACACCATAGAATTAAAGAAAGAAATCGTAGCAAAGTGGAGTCAATAAAGGCTGTAGCACCAGCCAGCGATAAAGTGTAGCACTAACAGTGTAGCAAGTAAGTTAAGCGATAGAAAAATGACGACACGAAACTTAACTCCTCCGTTGTTGTTTGAGGAGTATAAGGGCACTGAGTCCAGCCGCCCTCTGCCAACATCTCCTCCAAGGTAAGTATAAATATTTCTTATTTTTAATAGTGTAAATATTTCTTATTTATATAAGTGTGAATATTTCTTATTTATAAATTAAAGTGTAAATATTTCTTATTTATAAATTAAAGTGTAAATATTTCTTATTTATAAATTATGTACATTGTTTGCGTGAATAGTAGTGGTGGCTTTCTGCTGCCACCGACCACCAACACAACTTATGGTCAGTGGCCCTTATACCCAAGAACAACAACAACACTACTACCAGTCCTTAAGTTCGTAATGACATGTTTTATTCATTCTAGAGATTATATCATATTTCTATGTTATTAATATTGTTTATTATGTCATATTAGATGAATTGTGATAGATAAATAAGCCGTAGAGCTGATATTAGTGTCAAATTGAAGCATTTTGTCCTGCCTCCCAACACTAAACTCGCCTCCCTCTCTCCTCTCCATCTTCCATACACCAACAAGAGTCGCCAATAAAGGTAAGTGTGATGTTAAATGTTCATTTATACATGTTATTAGTGTTTATATTTATTTGTCATTCTTTTCTGTATGTAAATCTATATTTAATCTCTAAAAAAATATTTTTTGTTAATACACCTGGGTGTCTGAAACGGATTAGTAAATGAATTTACATTATTTCTTAAGGGGAAAATTGCTTCAGTTTTCGTTGATTTCAGTTTTAGCCGATCCCTCTGGAACGGATTAAGCATGAAAATGGAGGGTTGACTGTATATAATATTTTTATTTTATTTTTTTATTAACACATAGGCCATTTCCCACCAAGGCAGGGTGGCCCGACAAAGAAAAACTTTCATCATTCACTCCATCACTTTTCTTGCCAGAGGCGTGCTTACACTACAGGTACAAAACTGCAACATTAACACCCCTCCTTCAGAGTGCTGGCACTGTATTTCCCATCTCCAGGAATCAAGTCCAGCCTGCTGGTTTCTCTGAAACCCTTCATAAATGTTATCTTGCCTACACTCCAACAGCACATCAACTCCTAAAAACCATTTGCCTCCATTCGCTCCGATCTAACTCGCTCACGCACGCTTGCTGGAAGTCTAAGACCCTCGCACACAAAACCTCCTTTACCCCCTCCCTCCAACCTTTTCTAGGCTGACCCCTACCCCGCCTTCCCTCCACTACAGATTTATACACTCTCGAAGTCATTCTACGTATTTTGTTCCATCCTCTCTATATGTCCAAACCATCTCAATAACCCCTCCTCAGCTCTCTGGATAATAGTTTTGGTAATCCCACACCTCCTCCTAATCTCCAAACTACGGATTCTCTGCATTATATTCACACCACACATTGCCCTCAGACATGACATCTCCACTGCCTCCAGCCTTCTCCTTGTTGCAATATTCACAATCCATGTCTCACACCCATACAAGAGTGTTGGTATAACTATACTCTCATACATTCCCCTCTTTGCTTTCATGGATAAACTTCTCTGTCTCCACAAGCTCCTCAGTGCACCACTCACCTTTTTTCCCTCGTTAATTCTATGATTCACCTCATCCTTCATATACCCATCTGCTGACACATCCACTCCCAAATATCTGAACACATTCACCTCCTCCATACTCTCTTCCTCCAATCTGATATCCAATCTTCCGTTATCTAATTTTTTGTTATCCTCATCACGTTACTCTTTCCTATATTCACTTTCAATTTCCTTCTTTTACATACCCTACCAAACTCATCCACCAAACTCTGCAACTTCTCTTCAGAATCCCCAAAAAGCACAGTGTCATCAGCAAAGAGCAACTGTGACATCTCCCACTTTGTGTTAGATTCTTTATCTTTTAACCCCACACCTTTTGCCAACATCCGAGCATTCACTTCTCCTACAAATCCATCTATAAATATATTGAACAACCACGGTGACATCAAACATCAATGTCTAAGGCCTACTTTTACTGGGAAATAATCTCCTCTCGCCTACATACTCTAACCTGAACCTCACTATCCTCGTAAAAACTTTCACTGCTTTCAATAATCTACCTCAATACTGTGCATTGCATAGGCATTATAGGTAAGGCTTGGGAGGAGTGACTTCCAGGACTTTGAACTCTGCTTGGAGACCACTGTGGCCGGATTGTGTTGAAAGAGGGATTTTGAAGGATTTGAGGCTGACCCTGACAACCCTGTGCCTGTTGTGGAAGATATTGTGGAAGATATTGTGGCATTGGGGAACAGCCTGGGTTGGAGGTGAGTGGTGAGGATGTGGAAGAGTTAGTGGAGGACCACAGGGTAGAGCTAACAACTGAAGAGCTGCAAGAGCTGAACTGGAACAGCATCAGACCCGAGCTGAGGTTATTGCTTCACAGGAGGAGGAAGAGGGAGTGAAGGAGGTGCCTTCTTCAGTGCTTAGGGACATGTGTTCAAAGTGGATTGAGTTGCAGACATTTGTTGAAAAAAAACACCCTGAGCATGCTGAAATAAGCCATCTGTGCAACCAGTTCAGTGACAGAGCCCTGTTGCACTTCAGGAAAATGTTAAACAGGCACCAGAAACAGAGGACTCTTGACAGTTATTTCTCAAGGCAGGAATCCAGTGACTCTCAAGCTGGTCCTAGTGGCATTAAAAGAAAAAGAAGGGAAGTAACCCCAGATAAGGACTTGTTACCTGAAGTCTTTATGGAGGGGGATTCCCCTTCCAAACACTAAGCACTCCTCCTCCCTATCTTCCAGATGCCAGCAAGTCTCTTCAATAAAGGTAAGTAAATGTTATTTTAAATGTTTATTTCAATATTTATTTATAAATTTAATATTGTATGTAGTATTTATGTGTGTTTTCTGTATGTAAAACTATAGTTATTCTTTAAAAAATGTATTTTTTGTGAATATTTTTGGATGTCTGGAACGGATTAATTGTATTTACATTATTTCTTATGGGAAATAAGGTTTCGAATAACGATTTTTTCGTGTAAAGGTCTAGCTCCTGGAACGGATTAAGATCGTTATTTGAGGGTCCACTGTACTGGAAGAAGTGGAAACTTTGTTGTTGGTGTGGATCAATGAGAAATAATTAGCAGGAGATAGTGTTACGCAGGCAATAATATCTGAAAAAGCAAGGCAGTTGCATGATGACCTCGTCAAGAAAATGCCTGCAATGAGTGCTGAAGTGAGCAAATTTAAAGCCAGCAAAGGCTGGTTTGACAGATTTAAGAAGCATAGTGGCATACATAGTGTGATAAGGCATGGTGAGGCAGCCAGTTCAGACCAAAGTGCGGCTGAAAAATACGTGAAGGAATTTCAAAGCTATGTAAAGGCTGAAGGATTTAAACCTGAACAAGTGTTTGTGACGAAACAGGCCTCTTTTGGAAGAAAATGCCAAACAGGACCTACATTACACAGGAGGAAAATTCACTGCCAGGACACAAGCCTATGAAAAACATGCTAACTCTTAAGTTGTGTAGTAATGCTAGTGGGGATTTTAAAGTGAAGCCTTTACTGGTGAATCACTCTGAAAATCCCAGGGTGTTTAAGAAATGCAGTGTCGCTAAAGCTAATTTGTGTGTGATGTGGAAGGCTAACAATAAGGCATGGGTCACTAGGGAAATTTTCTTTGATTGGTTCCATCAACTGTTTGGCTCCAGTGTGAAGAAATATCTCAAGGAAAATAAATTGGACCTCAAGTGCCTCCTGATAATGGACAATGCTCCTTCTCATCCTCGAGACTTGGAAGAGCAAATTGTGGAGGACTTTAAGTTCATCACAGTGAAGTTCTTGTCCCCTAATACCACTCCTCTCCTCCAGCCCATGGACCAGCAGGTCATTTTAAACTTTAAAAAACTCTACACCAAAGCAATGTTTCAAAAGTGCTTTGATGTGACCTCAGACACTAATTTGACCCTAAAAGACTTTTGGAAAGATCATTTCAGTATCCTGCATTGCATAAACCTTATAGGTAAGGCTTGGAAGGGAGTGACTACCAGGACTTTGAACTCTGCCTGGAGAAAATTGTGGCCAGATTGTGTCCCAGAGAGGGATTTTGAAGGTTTTGTGGATGAGCCTCAGGAACCTGAGCCTGTTGTGGAAGCAAATGAGGCACTGGGGAAGTCCATGGGGTTGGATGCTAGTACCGAGGATGTGGAAGAGTTGTTGGAGGAGGACAATGAAGAGATAACCACTGCATGACTCACGAAATCATAATGACATGATTGCAAACAAACCATACCACGGGTGGGGTTCGAACCCGTGGTCAGAGTCTCAGAACTCCAGACCTTCATCTGCAACAGCAACAGACCACAGTTCAGGAAAATGGTCCAGAGGAGGAGGAGGAGGAGGAACAGAGATGGAAGACTGTGCCTTCTTCAAGGATTAGGAGATCTGTGACAAATGGACTGATGTGCAAGGCTTTATGGATGATTTTCACCTAAACAAAGCTGTTGCAGGCCGTGCTGGCAACATGTACAATGACAATGTGGTGTCCCATTTCAGGGATGTTTTAAAGAAATGCCAGACACAGAGCTCCCTGGACAGATTTTTGTGAGAGAGGGTTCCAGTGACTCTCAAGCTGTTCCTAGTGGCATTAAAAGAAAAGGTCAGTACCCCAGAAAAGAACTTGGTACCTGCAGTGTTAACCCTCTGGGGTCCGAGGCCCTCTCCCAAACTCGTCTCAGGGTTGCAAATTTTTGGGGAAAAAAAAAAAAAAATTTCTTATGAAATGATAGAGAATCTTTTTCCGATCATAACGCCACCAAAATTATGAAATTTGATGGAAAACTAACAGAATTATGCTCTGAAGTTAGCGGTATCGATGACATTTACGCATCGGCGATTTCGCTCACTTTGAGACCTATTTTCGGCAAATTCCAATGTTTCAGTCTACTAAAATTATAGCTATTTCGCTAGAATTCCATTTGTTTTATCAATTGAGTATAAGAAACCACCAATTTACCGATTTTAACTACCCAATAAGGTGGTCAGAAATTGGCAATTTGGCCAATTTCACAAAAATTTCAGAAGATGCCAATTTCAAAATAGGGTCCAGAATAAACGAGACAGACATTCCTGGCACTCAAATAACATTTTATCTGTTCATTAGTCATGTCTCCAGGCCCCTCTTACATTACTTTTGCTTTCCATTTTGAATTTTTATTCTCACAAAAAATAGAAGATTTACTGTTATATCATTGTAAAAATGGTATAAATCATATCAGCGCACTTGTGCAAGAATACCCAGTTGATGTGTATTGGACGCATGGCGTCATTTGTTTACTCTTGAACATCGGCAAAAATAAAAAATTTCACTACTTTGCGCTCAGTTTCAAGGTACTTGTCATAGTGAAACCAGTCAAAATTATCTCTATTTCTGTAGTATATCATCCTTTCTATCAAATGAGACTAAGAAAACGAGAATACAAGCATAAATACTATACGAAAATAGACTGCAAATTCGCTGTTTTAAACAAAAAACACGGTCAGTTTTTTTCCCTCATTATGCACTGTGTGGTGCAGGATTTTTTTTATACTGTGCACACTGACCGCACAGATCCATTCTCTCACATCTAGGCCTACCAGCTTGTTTCCACTTGATTTGAGGTCGCTAGAATTTAGGCGTACTAGTACGATGAAAACCCTGGTGCGTAAGCCGTACTAGTATGGCCGAAACCCTGAAAGGGTTAATGGAAGGGGATTCCCCTTCCAAACACTAGCATAATACTCCTTCCTCTCCCCTCCTTCCATCTTCCACACATGGAAATAAATGGTATAAAATACCGACACAATGGAAAAATAAACACATAAGCAGTAAAATGTGATCCTTTATTGACAACATTTCGCCCACGCAGTGGGCTTTATCGAGTCACAAACAGATCTACCTGGATAAAAGATACATGAGTATCTCCACCTGACTAAATCCTATAAATACTCATGGATCTTTTATCCAGGTAGATCTGTTTGTGACTCGATAAAGCCCACTGCATGGGCGAAACGTTGTCAATAAAGGATCACATTTTACTGCTTATGTGTTTATTTTTCCATCTTCCACACATCTACAACTCATCAATAAAAGTAAGTGTTAAGTTACTACACTGTTGTATTTATTAGTGGTAATTTATATATACATGTACTGTGTAAGTTAATGCGTAAACAATATTTATTTTAATACTTTGGGTGTCTGGAACGGATTAATTGAATTTCCATTACGTACTTCTTATGGGGAAAATAGATTTGGATTAAGTTATATTTGGTTTAACCCTTTGACTGTTTCGGTCATATATATACGTCTTACGAGCCACTGTTTCGGACGTATCTATATGCCTAAATTCTAGCGGCCTCAAATCAAGCAGGAGAAAGCTGGTAGGCCCACATGTGAGAGAATGGGTCTGTGTGGTCAGTGTGCAGTAAAAAAAAAAATTGGGCAGCCAGTGGTGCATTGTGGGAACGCCATTTCAGTAGTCCTTGTTCAGCATGCCTAGCGGTAAGAATTATCTGACTCCTTGGAGCATCTGGGACTGTTCTCTTCCTCAATGATAGCTCTAACACAGATGGAAGTGTCTCTGAAGATAAATTTCATGGTTTTGAGGAGTTTGTGACTGAAAGAAATGACCAGGATACCAGAAGGAAGGAAGGAAGAAAGAAAGTAAGGAAGGAAGGAAGAGATGAGAGGAAGGAAGGAAGTTAAGAAGAGATGAGAGGAAGGAAGGAAGTTAAGAAGAGATGAGAGGAAGGAAAGAAGAAGGAAGAAGGAAAGGAAGAAGGAAGGAATTAAGAAAGAAAGAGAAAGGAAGGAAGGAAGAGATGAGAGGAAGGACAGAACAAAAGAAGTAAGAAAGGAAGGAAGAAATAAAGGAAGGAATGAAGGAAGAAAGGAAGGCAGGAAGGAAGAGATGAGAGGAAGGAAGGAAGGAAATATGTAAGAAAGGAAGACATAAAGAAAGGAAGGAATGAAGGAAGAAAGGAAGCTAGGAAGGTAGGTATGAAGGAAAGGATGGAGGTTGTGGGAAAGAAGACATGGGTCCCCTTTTGTGTTGACAGGTTGACAGGCAATTAGGGTGGTGACTAATGGTATACGTAATATGTCATTTTGACAGCTGCCTTACCCTGACTCAGCAAATTTAGATGTACACACACACACACACACACACACACACACACATAGCTTGGTGGCCTGATGGCTTGAGCTCTCGCTTCACACACGGAGGGCCCGGGTTCGATTCCCGGCGGGTGGAAACATTTCGACGTGTTTCCTTACACCTGTTGTCATGTTCACCTAGCAGCAAATAGGTACCTGGGTGTTAGTCGACTGGTGTGGGTCGCATCCTGGGGGACAAGATTAAGGACTCCAATGGAAATAAGACAGACAGTCCTCGATGACACACTGACTTTCTTGGGTTATCCAGGGTGGCTAACCCTCCAGGGTTAAAAATCCAAAGAAAATCTTATCTAATCTTGAAGTGCTAATTGCAGTTGATGGAAAGTGTCCAGTCATTATACAGTGGTCCCTCCGTTTTCGTGCTTAATCCGTTCCTGAGGGATGCACTAAAACTGAAACACTCAAAAACTGAAGCCATTTTCCCCATAAGAAATAATGTAAATTCAATTAATCCATTTCAGACACCCAGGAGTATTAACAAAAAATATTTTTTTAGAGATTAAATATAGATTTACATACAGAAAAGAATGACAAATAAATATAAAGGACTAATAACACATATAAATGAACATTTAACATCACACTTACCTTTATTAGCGACTCTTGTTGGTGTATGGAAGATGGAGAGGAGAGAGGGAGGCGAGTTTATTGTTGGGAGGCAGGACAAAATGCTTCATTGTGACACTAATATCAGCTCTACGGCTTATTTATCTATCACAATTCATCTAATATGACATAATAAACAATATAAATAACATAAAAACCTGATATACACTCTAGAATGAATAAAATATGTGTGTCATTACGAATGTGGTGGCGGGCATACTCGGTCCAGCTATGAAAACATCTTCCCATTCTTTCCTCCTTCAGACGCATTAGTATAAGAGAAAACGGAGTTTGTAATGCTAACTGCATTAGATCCCTTCTTTCCAGTCAGCTACACGGATTGAACAGAATTCATTCCTGTCCAGGCTGGTAACAACAACAACAACAACTGGTTTGTTGACAAAACTCCTGAACATTGTACACTCTCATTCTCTCGTTTATTCATTTAATCTTGTTTACTCACCTCTCACTCTACATTAAGACTGCCTCTTACCACCACTGCCTCTAACACTGCCTCAACCAACAAACAAGTACCACTGCCTCTCACCACCACTGCCTCTCACCACCACTGCCTCTCACCACCACTGCCTCTCATCACCACTGCCTCTCATCACCACTGCCTCAACCACCACTAGTTTCCAGTCAGCTTCACGGAGTGAACAGAATTCAATCCTGTCCAGGCTGGAAACAGCAACAACAACTGGTTTGTTTGGTGTATGAGAGAGGCAGGAGAGTTTGGAGGCAGGACAAGATAGCTCTTCAATACGACACTAATATAAACTCTACGGCTTATTTATCTATCACAATTCATCTAATATGACATAATAAACAATATTAATAACATAGAAACATGATATATACTCTAGAATGAATAAAATATGTCATTATGTATGAGAGAACTGGCGGTAGTATTGTTTTTGTTGGGTATATGGGCCACTGCTGGTGGAGGTCGGCCGCAGCAGCAGGACGCCACCAGCTCTATTCACACAATGTACAGTAGACCCTCATTTAGCACGGTAGTTACGGTCCTGAAAACATCGTGTTAGGTAAAATCGTGTTAGATAATTAAAAGAACTTATGGGAAAAATAGGGTTACAGTCCTGAGAGTCCCCAAAAGCCAAACAAGTTTTTTTAGACCAACAGATCTTACAAATATAAAAGAGAATATGTAATTGTAGTTCATTATCGTGATGTATTATGTTGTTTTTACTGCTTAAGACTACAAATGTAACAGAAATAATAGTATTTACCTTAAATTGTGGGTGCTGATGTTTGTGGATGATTGTGAAGAGAGTGGAGAGTTATGCTGTGGCCCTACTGGGCTGAGGTGGATAGTAGAGATTCTGGAACTGAAGTCGATAGTTGTACTGAGTGTCTCTAACTTTAATAAAGTCATTCAGTAAGTCAGTCAAGTCATTCAGTAAGTCAGTCAAGTCATTCAGTAAGTCAGTCAAGTCATTCATTAAGTCAGTCAAGTCATTCATTAAGTCAGTCAAGTCATTCAGTAAGTCAGTCAAGACATTCAGTAAGTCAGTCAAGACATTCAGTAAGTCAGTCAAGACATTCAGTAAGTCAGTCAAGTCATTCATTAAGTCAAGTCAAGACATTCAGTAAGTCAAGTCATTCAGTAAGTCAGTCAGTCAAGTCATTCAGTAAGTCAGTCAGTCAAGTCATTCAGTAAGTCAGTCAGTCAAGTCATTCAGTAAGTCAGTCAGTCAAGTCATTCAGTAAGTCAGTCAGTCAAGTCATTCAGTAAGTCAGTCAGTCAAGTCATTCAGTAAGTCAGTCAAGTCATTCAGTAAGTCAGTCAGTCAAGTCATTCAGTAAGTCATTCAGTCAAGTCATTCAGTAAGTCAGTCAGTCAAGTCATTCAGTAAGTCAGTCCAGTCAGTCAGTAAGTTAGTCACACAAACTTATGTTTACATCTTTTATGTGTACAAAGTAACACTTCATTACAGCCACAGGTTATGTCTTGTCTAATATCTTTTCTTCGTTAATTCTAAGACTTAATAAATGCTTAAACATTTTCTTGCCACTTTGAGCAACACTGGTATGCCTACTGGGTGACATGATTGTTTTGGCAGATACAAGATATAGTAATTTAAAGATCAAAACACAATTCACTCTTTTATTCTTGACAAACACAGCTAGCTTGACGCGTATGGAATACGAATGCTGGGATGGTGGGGTGTTGTTGGGGGAGGGTAGCATGGGAAGGCGGGTGGTCTCCCAGCTGTTCCACAACATTAGCACGGCCGCTAAGGGAATGGTTGCTTTTTCTTCCCACAAACTGTAGTAAGTTTATTCAGGTATACACAGATACAGTTACAAAGATTATCATACATAGCAGCATATGTGTCAGAACCTAGGATAACCCAAACTTTGGGTTATCCTAGGTTCTCTAGGATAACACTGGGTTATCCTAGGTTCTCTAGGATAACACTGGGTTATCCTAGGTTCTCTAGGATAACACTGGGTTATCCTAGGTTCTCTAGGATAACACTTTGGGTTATCCTAGGTTCTCTACACATATGCTGCTATGTATGATAATCAATGTAACTATCTCTGTATACCTGAATAAACTTAGTTTGTGCGAAGGAAAAACAAATTCCCTTTTCCTCAAAGCATGAGGATTCTTACAGCGGTAAATAACCAAAAGGAGCAAGGTGAAGCGATCCTTTGCTGTCTTGAAGCCTGGTGCACTTTTCTCTTGCTGACTGATATAAGTTCATGTTGGCATTTTCTTCCAGAAAACACTTGTCTCGTCAGCATTAAACACTTGTTGTGGCTCATAGCCACCCTTAGTAGGACCCCCACTGACTCAATGGTTTAACCTACTGCAGGCGACCGCGGGCTCAAAATTTTTCCCCTCCAGCGAATCGCGTAATATAAGGTTTACGTCGTGTTAGATAAAAATGTGCCGCAATTCTTCAATCGCGTAATACCCAAAACGCGCAACATAAAGTCGTGCTAAATGAGGGTCTACTGTATATAATTTATAAATAAGAAATATTTACACTTAAATTTATAAATAAATATTTACACTTTAATTTATAAATAAGGAATATTCACACTTCTATAAATAAGAAAGATTTACACTTACCTTGGAGGAGATGTTGGCAGACGGCAGCTCTAGTCTGTCCCTATATTCCTCAAACAAACAATGGAGGAGTTAGGTTTCGTGTCGTCATTTTTCTACTGATTAATGGCTTAACTTACTTGCTACACTGTTAATGCTACACTTCAACTTTGATACTTTGCTATGATTTCTTTCTTTAATTCTATGGTGTTCCTCACTTTCTTTACCAAAGGACTGACACTAGGAGCTTTCTTTGGGCCCATGGTGGCTTATTTAGCAGTCACACACAATAATCAAGGGCCAAAAACAATGGATTGTTAAGAAATGTTTAGTATGAACTCGCAGGATAATGTTCACTCAACCAGAAACAATGCTACACTGACTGAGAATCTGCGTGGGAGGCGGGCTTGCGGGCTTTGTATGTGCGCTGGGCACTGGACAGGTTCTGTACCATGAACGAAAACGGAGGGAATTACACGAAAACAGAGGTAAATTTTCCCTGAAAAAACTGCACGAAAACTGAAACACACGAAAACAGAGATATGTACACGAAAACGGAGGGATGACTGTATATGTGTATAAATATTATAGAACAATAGTGTCGTGTCAGTAATATGTATATACTTGTGTAGTGTATTACAGTATAAGTAACCCCAGACGTTACATGTACGCTCCCTTGTTACTAGTGACGTCAGAAGCCCCGCACCAGCTAGCATGACTCACGAAATCGTGTCATTACGATTTCGTTAGTCAAGTTGACGGCTTTGAAGGGGACTTGAGCTAGAGTTCGTCAAGGCCATGCTAGCTGGAGATTCGTCTGTAAAACTTGCATTTGTTTACACAGTGGTGCCTATGCTAACCTTCCTATGGTGTAGAAATATACCTAGTTGGATTAATCTTATTGAAGCTAGCTGACCCAGTGGCTTACGCGACGGTCTGGAGTATTGAGTTTCTCTGACCACGGGTTCGAACCCCACCCATGGTATGGTTTGTTTGCAATCGTGTCATTACGATTTCATGAGTTATAATTGTATTTATTTGTACCTGTAAGACAGAGATAGACATAGATACAGACAGACAGAGATAGACATAGATACAGACAGACAGAGATAGACATAGATACAGACAGACAGAGATAGACATAGATAAGTTATGGTATTTGACTTTAAATTTTTGCCCATAGGGACTTCATCAATTCATGGGAACAAGAAAAATTTGAAGTTACAAAACAAAAAAAAAAAAATTTTTTTTTTCCCCCTTTTCCGAGAATTGGGAAATAGTCCCTCGTCCAGTCAGAAGAACTGATTACCTCAAACTTCTCCTCATAAAACCCATACCAGGGTGGGGTTTAAACCCCGGGATCAAAAAGTTCAAAACCCCAGACCCCCCACGAAAACCACGGGGCCAGCAAATTAAAGATTCTTTCCAATAGGTATATTTCTACACCGGGGGAAAAGGGTTTGCATAGGCACCACTGTGTCCATAAATGCATTTGGGACCAGTGGTTTCATGGTCTTTTTTAACCTGGGGGAAAGGGGGTTTTTTGGAGGGTTGGGGGCCCTTAATTGGAGGGGGTTTCCCCCCCTAAAAATTAAAAAAAGTTTAAAATGTTTTCTTTTTTACTGTCTTTAAAAATTTGGAACTTTTTTAATTTTTTTCCCCTTATTAAAGCTGGGGGGGCCCCCATTGCCCCCCGGCGGTCTGGTTTGATGAAAGTTTGGGTAATCAGTTCCTTTTAAAGCTGCTGGCCCAGGGGCTTGGGGCGGGGGGGGTTTTTTGAGACCCCCCCGGGGGGTTCGAACCCCACCTTTTTTTGGGCCCCTCTTTCCCCCCTCCCACTGTGAAGACGCTATTTTTGGGGGAAAGGCTTTTTGAAATAAAGATCCCAAAAAATTTAAAGGTTTTTTGATATTTCCTTGACCACTTGGGGCCACATCCATCACTTTTCTTTTAAAAGGGGAGTGTTTACGACATGACATCAGTGAACCCCTGTGTTTGCCACACTATTTGCTCTAGCTGGCACTCAGTTGAACTGTTGCTCCCACAAGATACTAAGTGGTCCCAGATTTTTAATACTGTCACACCGGTGTTAAGACCCATTCTATGCTGACCAGGCATCTCAGGCCAATTGTGCCAAATTTGGAGGCAGGAAAAATAAAACGTTGACCCGTTTGGAGCACTAACGTACAGTGGCCCCCCGGTTTCATCAATAATTCATTCCAGAATGCTGTTCAAGTGCCGTTACTGAACGAATTTGTTCCCATAAGGAATAATGTAAATTAGATTAGTCCGTTTAGACCCCCAAAAATACACTTACAAAGCACTTACAAAAATACACTTACATAATTGTTGGGGTTGGAAGCAGTACGAAATCCGGGGGTCCACTGTACTAACATAGATCTACATTTGACAGTTTAAGGGTTAAGTACAGTAGTATTAGGATTAGTTTAAATGCCTTGCATACTAGTGGCTTTTTTTTGTCCCTAACAATGTTTTATTATGTAAATTTACATTTATTTTATGCAGTACAGTGGACCCCCGCTATTCGAACACTCCAAAACTCACCCCCATTCCAGAATACTGTTCAAGTGCTTTTACCAAGAATTTATTCCCATAAGGAATGATGTAAATTAATTAGTTCATTTCAGACCCCAAAAAACATTATAAAAGCACTTACAATAATAAACTTTTCATAAAGGGTGAGTTTTGGGTGTTGTGCGAAGAGTCTACTGTACAAAGATAAAATTTTAATTTGAAATAATAGCTCCAAATACAATAAATAACTGTGTTTGGACAAGTGATTTTTACCCGTTCCCACATTTTTCAGAATGGAGTTATAATTGATTATTATTACATTCAGGGGGGAGCACTAAGTCATCCCCCCGGGAAAGGGGAAAGCGTTCAACTTTGATCCCCCCGCACCAGGAACCCCATTGAGGATTTGACAATTAAATGCATAGTCAGTAGCCAATGGTATGTACAGGTTTTAAATGGGGATCTGGGCTTTAAACCCCACAAGTATAGTAATTAAAAATTTTTTTTATTGTGTATTTTCTGGTAAGTAATGTGAATAAAATTAAACAAATTTTCCCCAGATTCATAGATTGTTTTTTTGTTTTTCCCCAAGATAATTTTTTCTGGTGCCTCACCCAGCATCCTTGGTGGCTTTTTGTTTTTTCTTTGTCTTTTTAGCAGTAGGGTGTTCTCCAGCCATTATTGGAACTTGGCTGCAGGTTGTCTTGTGGCCTTCGTGATTCTGACAGGTGCGCCCTTTAAATTAGTGCTAAATTTTTTTTGTTAAATCAGTTTTAGATATGACAAACATGAGGTTAGACATATGTGCCACATGTTATCTTTATTTTAAGTCTTTTTACCTAGGGGCTTTCTAATTAATGACTGGCAAAAATGGGTAATAGTGCCTCAGTCTTGAAGTTATCCAGAAGACAGTAGTCCTTATGTGTTAATTCCCTTATGTTGTTATTGTTCCCACTGTAATAATATGTTCTTTGATTAGTTCATCTATACAGTGGGCCCCCTTTCGGCAGGTTATTTTCCCAGGCTACCCCCGGGAAAAAACTATTTTTCCACTTAAAAATATATAAATGCCAGATAACAAGTTTTAACATATATTAAATTACTGAACTAATTTAAAAAAATAAAAAATAAAATACACACACATACACCCATTCTTTAAAAAATTTTTGTCCTAATGTAGGGGGAAGGTGAGTTTATTTTTAGGAAGTCAGGTTTATTATGATGCCCGCCAGATCAGCCCCCCTTAATATCTCGACATTTAATTAAAACGCCCCCCGGGGATAAAATACATACACAGTACATTTTAATTTCCTTAAAAAAATATGAGTCTTTGTAGGGTGGGGGGATTTTTTTGTGGAAGTCAGGTTTGGGGAAATTTGGTAGCCCGCCAGGGCAGCCCTCCCCCCCCACCCCCCTACTAAAGTAAACAAACCAGGGAACATGGTTTTTTGTCACTTTCATTGTGTACAAGTTGTCTCCAGTTTATCAGTAGAAAAATAAAAACCTCCCGTTCTTCGCACCATTTTTTGAAAAATGCGCTCTGAGTGAAAACTGAAAGGAATAATTTTTGTTATTAGTAATTTAAAAACATTTTCTTTGATGTTGGATAAAATTCCCTCCAAAATCCCACAAATCCCCCGCTCTCCATTTATTTATGTTATTTTATTCTACTTTTGGGGGTATTTATCATGTTTATATGTTATGTAGCATGTTTATTATATAATTTTGAAAAAAAAATCAAGATGGATTAATGAAATGTCCATACATGGAGGTTTTTGATTTTTGTTCCAGAATGTTTCAAGTGCCATTACCAAACAAAATTCCCAAAAAATAATTAAAAATAGACTAATCCTTTTAGACCCCCAAAAAAACACATACAAAAGCATTTACAAAAATAAATTACATAAAAGGGCTACTTCTCTTCACTTTAGGTCACACTACACTGGCATAAAATGCATATATATTACACCTTAGGTTTTCTTCTTTTTTTTAATACTCTTTTTTTTTTTTTCTCTATTGTCCATGGGAAATGGAAAAGAAACTTTCCCCCGTAAGCCATGCGTTCGTATGGCGACTAAGATGCGGGGCAATGGGCTAGTAACCCCTTCTCCTGTACAAATCTCTAAAAAAAGAAGAAAACTTTATAAAACGGGGTTGTCTGAATGTGCGTGGATGTAGTGGGATGAAAAGAAAGAGATGATTCCCGATTTATGAATAAAAAAGAAGTTGGATGCCCTTTAAAGCGAAACAAAGCTAAAGGGGGGTGGGCGGGTTTCAGTGGAGAGAAATAAAGGTTAAGTCAGGGTATCAAAGTTAGAGCTAAGGAAGGGTAGAATGTTAAAGGGATCAGTTAGGGAAAGGGAAAAAGAGGAATATGAATGTGTAAATTCAAGGATTATGTGGTTAAAATAAGGGTGGATCGAAAAGTGGGTCATAATCGTGTATCCTGGAAAGAGGGTGTAGAGAGAGAAAAATTTTGGGGAGATTTTAAAACGAATTTTAAAGAACTTTTGAACCAAATGAAAGTAATTGTGGTAGGGGCCCTAAATGCTAAAGTGGGAAAACATGCAGAGGGGTGTGGGTAAGTTTGGGGTCCAGGTGAAAAGATAAGGGGGCCCTTTGATTGATTTTTATAGAAAGGGGTTTTTACTTATGGGTACTTTTTTAGAAAAAGAGGATAAATAAGTATACAAGATATGATGTGGCGTAATGACAGTAGTTTGTTGGACTATGTATTGGTGTAAAGCTTTAGTGACTTCAGGATGTACATGTTTATAGAGGGCCACAGATATATCAGTCATTTTTTTTTAACTACAGTGGGGAAAAAGGTAGATGGGATACAAGGAAAATAGAATCAGTAAGAAAAAGGGGTGAAGGTTTATAAACAAAAAAGGAGGCATTTGGGGGTAAGATAAAAACAACTATTGGAGGATAGATGGGTAGTGGGGTGTGGCAAGGGGGTAAAAATTTTGGGGGTAGTTTTAAAAAATTTAGTGTTAGTGTTCAGAAGTTTGGGGTTACAGGCGGGGGGTGCGGGAGGGAAGGGGCGTTGGTGGAATGATGTTAAAAAGAGTAGAAAAGGGAAAAAAGTTGCTTTGAAGGTTTTAAAAGTGAAGTGATGCAAGGAGGGAAGAGTATATGGGGGAAAAAGAGGTTAAAAGTGGTGAAGCAATGTAAAGGCAGTGAGAGAGTGGGTGAATGTTTACAAATTTTTTGAAAATAAGAAAAAGTTTTGGAATGAGATTAAAAAGTTGAGGAAGCCTAAGAAAAATAGATTTGACAGTTAAAAATGGGAGGAGAGTTATTAAATGGAATTTAAAGGGGTAGGGGAAGATGGAGAGAATATTTTGGGGTTTGTTAAATGTTGATGAAGACAGGAAGCTGTAATTTCGTTGTGGGCAGGAGGAATAACATCTTTAGGGGGTGGGAAGAGCCATTTTGGGGTGTGGGGAAAGTTGTGGGCAGTGGGTAGAATAAAAGGGGGTAAGGCAGCTGGGATTGATGGGATAAAGATAGAAATGTTAAAAGCAGGTGGGGATATAATTTAAATTGGTTGGTGCTATTATTTAATAAATGTATGGAAGGGGTGGTACCTAGGGATTGGGGGGGCTGTTTTTTCCTTTTGTATAAAGGAAAAAGGGGACAAAAAGTGCAAAAATTAGGGGGGAATAAGTCTGTTAGTTCCTGGTAAGTGTATGGTAGGTTATTATTGAAAAATTAAAGTAAAAAAAAAGCAGGATAGAATGAACGGGGGGCTTTAGGAAGGTAGGGGGGGAACCAAGTGTTTCAGTGAAACATATAGGTGAACAGTTTTTGGGATAAGGGTAAAGATGTTTTTTGGCATTTATGGTTTTGGGAAAAGGATGATGGGTAGATGGGGGGGCAATGTGGCAGATGTTGCAGGTGGGAATAGGAGGAAGGTTCAAAGCAGTAAAAGATTTTTTATGAGGGTGTGAGGCTCAGGTTAGGTGTGGGGAGGGGAAGGGATACCCAGTAAAGTGGGCCTTAGACAAGGATTTGATGTCACCGTGGTTGTTCAATATATTTATAGAGGGGGTTTTGTAAGAGAAGTGAATGCGGGGGGTTTTGGGAAAAGGGTGTTGGGCTAAAAGATAAAGAAGCAAATACAAAGTGGGAGTTGTCACATTTTTTTTTTTGCTGATGACACTTTTTTTGGGAGATTCTAAAGGGCAAAAAGGGTTGGTGGATGAATTTGGTAGGGTGTGAAAAAGAAAAAAAATTGAAAGTGAATATAGGAAAGAGTAAGGTGATGAGGATAAAAAAAAGAATAGGTGACGAAAGATTGGATATCAGATTGGAGGGAGAGAGTATGGAGGAGGTGAATGTATTCCCCCAATTTTTTGGGAGTGGACATGTCGGCGGATGGGTCTATGAAGGATGAGGTGAATCCCTAGAATTGATGAGGGGGAAAAAGGGGGAGTGGAGCACTTCGGGGTCTGTGGAGACAAGAACCTTGTCCATGGAAGTAAAAAGGGGGGAAAGTATGAGAGTATAGTTATACCAACGCTCTTATATGGGGGTGGGAAAAAAAGGGTGATGAATGTTGCAACGAGGAGAAGGCTGGAGGCAGTGGAATGTCATGTCTGAGGTCAATGTGTGGTGTGAATATAATGCAGAGAGTTTGGGTTTTTGGGAAAATTAAAGGGGGTGCGGGATTACCAAAACGATTGTCCAGAGAGCTGAGGAGGGGTTGTTGGGGGGGTTTTGGGCATGTAGAGAGAATGGAACAAAAGGGGGGGTGACTTGGGGGTTGTATAAATCTGTAGTGGAGGGGGAAAGGGGGGGTAGGGGTCGGCCTAGGAAAGGTTGGAGGAGGGGTAAAGGAAGTTTTGTGTGCGAGGGGCTTGGATTTCCAGCAAGCATGTGTGAGCGTATTTGATAGGAGTGAATGGAGGCATATGGTTTTAATACTTTACGTGCTGTTGGAGTGTGAGCAAAGTAACATTTTAAGGGGTTCCCGGGAAACCGGCAGGCCGGACTTGAGTTCTGGAGATGGGAAGTACAGTGCCGGCACTCTGAAGGAGGGTGTAAATGTTGCAGTTTTATAATGAGTGTAAAGCACCCTTCTGGCAAGGCGGGGATGGGGTGAATGATGATGAAAGTTTTTCTTTTGGGCCACCCCCGCCTTGGTGGGAATCGGCCGATGTGTTAATAAAAAAAAAAAAATTTAAAAAAATGGGTCTATGCAGTAAGTTTTACTACATAAAAAAACCCGCAGCACAGTGCACAAGGAAAAAAATGCATCAGTATTTTTGGTTTTAAAAAAGGCAACTTTGGGTGTCGTATTTTCATATGGTTTTATGGTTGTATTCTCAGTTTCTTTGTCTCATTTGATAAAATGGAAGATATATTACAGAAATAGAAATGATTTTGATTGGTTTCAGGACTGGAAATAGCTTGAAATTGAGCTCAAAGTAGCGGAAATGTTCAGTTTTACCGATATTCAAGAGTAAACAAATCACATCGCTGCCAATACACATCAAACTGGTGGGTTTATATCATTCCGAAATGCACTGATATTATTTATACAATTATTACAATATTGCATAACAGTAAATCTATTTTTGAGTGAAAAAAAAAATAAAAATGGAATTCATATGTAAAGCCTGGGAACATAAATAATTAATGAGAAAATGTTATTTTAGTGCCGGGAATGCTTGCATTCTGTATTCTGGACCCTCTTTGAAATTGGCATATTTTAAAATTTGTGTGAAATTGGCCAGATTACCAATTTCTGATCACTTTATTGGGTACTTGAAATATTAAATTAGACTTTTTTTGTGCAGTTTATAAAATGGAAGACATCCTAGTGAAATAGCTAAGAATTTGGTCTACTGCAATGTAATTGGCCTAAAAAATTTCTAAATTTTATAAAATTATTTCAAAACTAAAATGGTCTCAATCTCATTATGTAAAATGTGCCTAAATATTATACTGTAACTTGTTAATTTAATTACAGTGGTACCTCTTTTACGAGCAAAATTCGTTCCAGTCGGCTATTCAAGTGCCGATCCGAAGAATTTTTTCCCATAAGAAATAATGAAAATTAGGTTAATCCATTTCAGACCCCCAAAAATACACTTACAAAAGCACCTACAAAATACACTTACATAATTGTTCGAGTTGGGATCTGCTCGTAAGTAGAGTACCACTGTACAGTGGACCCCAGTTACTTACATCCCGGAAATCATACAATTATGTAAGTATAATAATGTAAGTGCTTTTGTAAGTGAGGGTCTAAATAGCCAACCTACGTGACATTTTTTCTTAAGGGAGTAAATTCGTTCGGTAATGGCACTTGAGCAGGCTTCTGGAATGAAGTTTTTACGTTACTCGGGGGTCCACTGTACTACTACTAAACCACTACTACCTCTGTTGAAATATAAAAAATAATGTTCAATTCAAACCAACTATGATATATATGTCTAGTATTAATAGTAGTCTGTTAACATCAACCCTTTGAGGGTCCAAGCTGTAGATCTACACCTTGTCCACAGGGTCCAAGAATTTAAAAAAAAAAAAAAAAAATTTCTTATGAAATGATAATCTTTTTCTTAAGGTAATAAAACAAGAAGTACGATATTTGATGGAAAATTGCCAAAATACATTCTTGAGAATTTTGCTGCTTCAGCTATATTTATGCATCAGGGATTTTGCCGACTTTGACTCCCATTTTAGGCCAATTACATTATTCCAGTCAACCAAATTCTTAGCTTTTCACTAGTATTACTTCTATTTTATCGATTGAGCACAAGAAATCGCCCAGTCAACTGTTTCAACTACAAAATAAAGTGATCGGAAATTGGTAATTTGGCCAATTTAACACAAAGTTCAAAATATTCCAATTTCAAAATAGGGTCCAGAATAAACAATGCAGGCATTCCTGGCACTAAACTAACATTTCCTCTGTTTATTATTTATGTTTTCAGGCTTTACAAATGAATTACACTTTGATTCATGAACACACATTAGACCCACCAGCTGACGTGTATTAAACGCGTGGACGTCATTTGTTTACTCTTGAACATTGGAAAAATCGAATATTTCCTCTAATTTGAGCTCAGTTTCAAGCCATTCTCAGTACTAAAACCAATCAAAATCATCTCTATTTCTGTAATATATCTTCCATTCTATCAAATAAGACCAAGAAACTGTGAATACAACTGTAAAAACATACGAGAAAACATATCAAAGTTTCCATTTTAATAAAAATACGGTGCAGTTTTTTTCATTATGCACTGCATGCTGCAGGATTTGTTTTTGTGGTGCACACTTACCACATAGATGTATTCTCTAATATATAGGCCCAAATTTACCCTCACATCTTATCTGAATGAGATGAGCTCAAGCCATAGTTCTACAGCTTGGACTCAGGCTTCAAAGCCATAGAACTACGGGATGGATTCTCAAAGGGTTAAGTTTAGTCTGCCCAAAATGCCCCAGCATGATAGTGGCTTTCTTTGTACTTAGCAAATCAATATTGTAATTACACATTGTAAACTGTGCAAAGAAATAAAATCCTTAATCCTTAAAGTGGGCAAAATAGCCGATGCATAAATATTGCTGACACAGGAAAATTCATGAAAGTGTAATTTCATCAATTTTCCATCAAATTTGTACTTTTTGTTTTATTACTTTCAGGAAAAAAATTCTCAACCATTTCACAAGAATTTTTTTTTTTAATTCTTGAACACTATGGACAAATTTTAGATCAGAGATCTGGACAATGGAAGGATTGAAGTGCATTGATTCGTGTAAAGATTAAAGATTCTTTATTTCAGCATGATATAGTGTGTGTGTGTACAGTGGACCCTCGGTTAGCGATATTAATCCGTCCCAGAGGGCTTATCTGTAACCGAAAATATCGTTATCCGATTCTATTTTCCCCATAAGAAATAATGGAAATAAAATTAATCCGTTCCAGACTTCCAAAAGTAGTAAAATAAAATATTTTTTACAACATAAGACATGCATTTACACACAAGTTTATGAACAATAAGAAATACAGTGGTACCCCGGTTTCGATATTTTTCGTTCCAAAATGCTGTTCAAGTGCCATTACCAAACGAATTTATCCCCATAAGGAATAATGTAAAATAGACTAGTCCTTTTAGACCCCAAAAATACACTTACAAAAGCATTTAAAAATAAACTTACATAATAGGGCAGTTTGGAGACCATCGTAAACCGGCACCACTGTACATGTAAATATAGTACAATAACATGTCACTTACATTTATTGAAGAATTGTTGATGTGTGGAAGACGGGAGGAGGGAAAAGGATGGAGTAGTATGCTAGTGTTTGGAAGGGGAATCCCCTTCCATTAACACTGCAGGTGACAAGTTCTTTTCTGGGGTTACTGGATTTTTTCTTTTAATGCCACTAGGACCAGCTTGAGAGTCACTGGACCCCTCTCTAACAAAAATCTGTCCTGGGAGCTCTGTGTCTGGCGATTCTTTAAAACATCCCTGAAATGGGACACCACAGTGTCATTGTACAGGTTGCCAGCACGGCCTGCAACAGCATGGTTAGGGTGATATTCATCCATAAAGCCTTGCACCCTGCTCCACATTCCACAAATCTCCTTAATCACTGAAGAAGGCACCTTCTTCCATCTCTGTTCCACCTCCTCCTCCTCTAAACCATTGTCCTGACCTGTGGTCTGTTGTTGCTGTTGCTGTTGAAGCTCTTCCAGATCTTCATTGTGCTTCTCCACCAACTCTTCCACATCCTCACCACTCGCCTCCAACCCCAAAGACTTGCCCAGTTCCACAATTTCTTCCACAACAGGCACAGGCTCAGGCTCAGGGTTCTGAGGCTCAGCCCCAAAACCTTCAAAATCCCTCTCTAGGACACAGTCTGGCCACAATTTTCTCCAGGCAGAGTTCAAAGTCCTGGTAGTCACTCCCTCCCAAGCCTTACCTATAAGGTGTACACAATGCAGGATATGGAAATGATTTTTCCCAAAAGTCTCTTAGGGTCATCTGCATGTCTCTGGTCACATCAAAACACTTTTGAAACATTGCTTTGGTGTAGTTTTTAAAGTTGGAAATGACCTGCTGGTCCATGGGCTGGAGGAGAGGAGTGGTATTAGGGGGCAAGAACTTCACTTTGATGAACTTAAATTCCTCCACAATTTTCTCTACCAAGTTTGGAGGATGACAAGGAGCATTGTCCATTATCAGGAGGCACTTAAGTGGCAAATTATTTTCCTGGAGATATTTCTTCACACTGGGGCCAAACACGGTATTGAACCAATCTAAGAAAATGTCCTTTGTGACCCATGCTATTTTGTTAGACTTCCACATCACACACAAATTAGACTTGGTGATACCGCATCTGCCAAACACTCGGGGATTTTCAAAATGATACACCAGTAAAGGCTTCACTTTACAATCACCACTGGCATTAGCACAAAGCATCAAAGTTAGCCTGTCTTTCATAGGCTTATGTCCTGGGAGTGCCTTTCCTCCTGTGTAATGAAGGTCCTGTTTGGCATTTTCTTCCAAAACAGGCCTGTTTCATCACAATTGAACACTTGGGGTTGGAATTGTTCAGCCTCTATGTACCCCTGGAATTCCTGCACATATTGTTCAGCTGCACTTTTGTCACAACTAGCTGCATCTCCATGCCTCACAACACTATGTATGCCACTTGCTTAAATCTTTCAAACCAGCCTTTGTTGGCTTTAAATTCGTTCACTTCAGCACTCGTTGCAGGCATTTTCTTGATGAGATCATCATGCAACTGCCTTGCTTTTTCACATAGTATTGCCTGCGAAACACTATCTCCTGCTAACTGTTTCTCATTGATCCACACCAACAACAAATTTTCCACATCTTCCAGCACTTGCGATCTCTGTTTTGTGATCACATATGCACCTTTTGCAACAACAGCTTCCTTGATTTTACGTGTATTTCCCTTGGCCACAATGGTAGCGATGGTAGAATAGGCTTTACCATACAGCCTGGCCAGCTCAGTGATACGCACTCCACTTTCATATTTTGTTATTATCTCCTTCACTTCTACCATATTTCTGAGCCTCTTTACCACAGGGCTAGCACTAGGAGCTTTCTTTGGACCCATGGTAGCTTATTTAGCAGTTGCAAGCACTAAAAACTGGAATAATGACAATATACTGGTATGAATGCATGGGTGGAGTGGGTGGTGGTCGCTCTCGCTTGTAAACAATAGCACACTGACGCTCCCTGGAGTGCCTGCACAGCTGGGCCATGCGTACGCGTCCAGGACGAATATCGTAAACGGAGTCAATATTTTGACGTAAAAATGTATCGCTAACCGATTTTATTGGTATCCGATGCCATCGCTAACTGAGGGTCCACTGTACATAGATAGGTGACATTTAGGTGTGCATGCTGAATGCTCCTGAGTATGCAGAAAATATTGGGCAAACTTAAGTATTTTAAGCCTAATAAGTCAATAATTAATTGATTGTTTATATAGTATATGGTCTCTAAGTGGTTGTAACAATAAATTTAGGAATTACAATGAACACTTTTATCAAGTTTAATTGTTTTAAGGATTACAGGTAATGAGGATTCTAGCATATTAACATATTTTGAACATATTCATTATACAGTGGTACCTCGGTTAACGATGGTCCCCAAACTCTCCCTTTTATGTAAGTTTATTTTTTTTAAATGCTTTTGTAAGTGTATTTTTGGGGGTCTAAAAGGACTAGTCTATTTGACATTATTTCTTATGGGGATAAATTCGTTTGGTAATGGCACTTGAACAGCATTCTGGAACAAAAAAATATCGTTAACCGAGGTACCACTGTACAGTGGACCCCCGAGTTCGTACACCCGGAAATCGTACAATTATGTAAGTATAATATTGTAAGTGCTTGTGGAAGTGTATTTTTGGGGTCTGAAATAGACTAACCTACGTGACATTTTCCTTAAGGGAGTAAATTCGTTCGGTAATGGCGCTTGAGCAGACTTCAGGAGTGAAGTTTTTACGAAACTCGGGGGTCCACTGTATTTGTTTTAAGGATTATAGATAATGAGAATAAGTATATATTGTTTTCCATATGCTTGTAACAATGAGAGTATGAAAATATGGTTTTTTCATATTTATCTGTTGTTGCGATATGTTAGTGAAAGATTTTTTTTTATATAGTAGTTTTGAAGATACTGGCAGAGAAGATGGCTCTGGAGATTTC
>WNWK01018232.1:0-40464 GCA_009830355.1 Cherax destructor | reverse complement strand
TTTTTTTTTAAAAATTTCGTGGACCCTGAGAACGAGTTTCAGGGGCCCCCCTTTGGGCCCCCAAAAGGGTCAATATATTTAAAGAGGGGGTTGAAAAAAGAAGTAAATGCTAGGGTGTTGGGGAGAGGGGTGGGTTAAAATTAGGGGGAATTAAATGCCAAATGGGAGTTAAAGTTACTTTGCTGATGATACGGCCATGGGAGATTAAAAAGAAAAGTTGAAAAAGGTTAGTGGACAGTTTGGGAGGGTTTGAAAAGGGTAAAAAAGGTTGAAAGTAAACATGATAAAGTAAGGTGATGAGGGTATCAAACGATTTAAATAAAAAAAAAATTCGATACATGTATCACATTGGAGAGAGGGATTATGGAAAAATAAATGTTTTCAGATTTTTGGGGAAAGTTGATGTGTCAGCGGATGGGTTTATAAAAGGATGAGGTTAACCATAAATTGTGAAAAAAAAAAGGTAAGTGGTCGTTGAGGTATCTGTGGAGAAAAAAACGTTATCCATGGGGGCAAAAAAGAAATGTCAAAAGAAAATGTTCCCAACACTCTTATATGGGTGTGAAGCATGGGTTGCAAATGCTGCAGCGATGAGGGGGCTGGAGGCGTGGGGGAAAGTCCTGTCTAAGGAAATGTGTGGTGTAAATATTATGCAGAGAATTCCCGAGTGTGGAAATTAGGAAGAGGTGTGGATTACTAAAAGTATTTGTCAGAGGGGTTTAAAGGGTTGTTGAAGGGGGTTTTTGGGCGTTTAGAGAGAATGGATCAAAGTAGAATGACTTGGAGAGCGTATAAATCTGTAGGGAAGGAAGGGGGGTAGGGGGCCCTCCCAAAAAAGGGTTTGGGGGAAAGGGGGAAAAGGGGTTTTGTGGGGGAGGGGGTTGGACTTCCAGCAAGCATGTGTGAGTGTGGTTAGATAGGAGTGAATGGAGACGAATGGTTTTGGGACCTTATGAGCTGTTGGAGTGTGAGCAGGGTAACATTTTGTGAAGGGATTCAGGGAAACCAGTTAATTGATTTAGTCGGACTTGAGTCCTGGAAATGGGAAGTACAATGCCTGCACTTTAAAGGAGGGGTCTGGGATAGTGACAGCTGGGAGGGACTATTCTCAGCTGTCGTATCTGAGCCTCTGCAAAGACAGTGATTATGTATGAGTGTGGTGAAAGTGTTGAATGATGATGAAAGTATTTTCTTTTTGGAGATTTTCTTTCTTTTTGGGTCACCCTGCCTCGGTGGGAGACGGCCGACTTGTTGAAAAAAAAATATACAGTGGACCCCCGAGTTTCGTAAAAACTTCACTCCTGAAGTCTGCTCAAGTGCCATTACCGAACGAATTTACTCCCTTAAGGAAAAATTTCACGTAGGTTAGTCTATTTCAGACCCCCAAAAATACACTTCCACAAGAACTTACAAAATTATACTTACATAATTGCACGATTTCCGGGGTATTCGTTAACCGAGGGTCCACTGTATATATTTATTCTCCATGGGGAAGTGGAACAGAATTCTTCCTCCGTAAGCCATGCGTGTCGTAAGACTCGACTAAAATGCCGGGAGCCAGGGGCTAGTAACCCCTTCTCCTGTATACATTATTAAAGTTAAAAAGAGAAACTTTTGTTTTTCTCTTTGGGCCACCTCGCCTTGGTGGGAAGCGGCCGATTTGTTGAAAGAAAGATATTTATTTATCATTGTTTTGTGTATGTAAAACTATAGTTAAACTTAACAAAATGTATTTTTTTTATTATTTTTGGGTGTCTGGAATGGATTAATTGTATTTACATTAATTCTTATGGAAAATATTACTTCGAATTTAGGCTGTTTTGAGTTTAGGCCGACATTCTGGAACGGATTACGGCCGATATTCGGGGTTCCACTGTATACACTCATTGTATGCAACACAATAACTGCACAAACATTATCATCATTACAGTGGTCCCCCGAGTAACGAAAAAACTTCATCCCAGAAGCCTGCTCAAGTGCCATTACCGAATGAATTTACTCCCTTAAGGAATAATGTCACGTAGGTTAGTCTATTTCAGGTCCCCAAAAATACACTTCCACAAGCACTTACAATATTATACTTACATAATTGTACAATTTCCGGGGTGTTCGCTACTCGGGGGACCACTGTATATTGTTTACAAAACTTGTTAACACAAACCAACAATACAAAAAATTTTTTATTACTATTGTTCTATACTACAGTGGACTCCCGGAGTTCGTACTGCTATAAACTCGAACAATTATGTAAGTTTCGGTCATAATTCATTGCAGAAGGCTGCTCAAGTGCCATTACCGAACGAATTTACTCCCTTAAGGAATAATGTCAAGTAGGTTAGTCCATTTCAGACCCCCAAAAATACACTTACAAAAGCACTTACAATATTACACTTACATAATTGTTCGATTTCCGAGGTGACCGAAACTCAGGGGTCCACTGTACTATACAAATGTACAGTCACTGGACATGTTCCTAAATGTTTTACAGCTTGTGGAAGTCTTTGAAACATGGTGTCATGCACAGTGGTGTTTTTTTGTATGTGCACAGAAAAAACACTTCGTCTGAGCAGTTTTCTTCAAAGTAGTAGCGGGCAGTTGTGTTAGGTAGTTATCCTAGGTAAATGGTCGTGTCATCATCATTCCTTCCTTCATTCCTTCCTACATTCCTTCCTACCTTCCTTCTTTCCTACCTACCTTCCTTCTTTCCTTTCATCTCGTCCTTCCTTTCTTTCTTCCTTCCTTCCTTACTTCTTTCCTTCCTTCCTTTCATCTCGTCCTTCCTTCCTTCCTTTCATCTCGTACTTCCTTCCTTTCATCTCATCCTTCCTTTCTTCCTTCTGGTTTCTATAATATATATACACATTATATAGTCACTGGACACTTTCCTAGAACTGCTATTAGCTTCTGGAAGCTTGGTGTTGTGTGTGTGTGGACTTCTAAATATGCTGAGTCAGGGTGTGGCTGCTGTCAAAATGACAAATTATACCATGACTCACTACCCTTACTGCCTGTCAATACCCATGGGGTCCCATGCCTTCTTCCCCACCATCCTTCCTTCCTTTCCTTCCTTTCATCTCGCCCTTCCTTTCTTTCTTCCTTCCTTCCTTACTTCTCGTCCTTTCTTCCTTCCTTCCTTCCTTCTGGTATCCTGGGCATTGCTTTTGGTCACAAACTCCTCAAAACCATGAAATTCATCTTCAGTGACACTTCCATCTGTGTTAGAGCTATAACTTGGGAAGAGAAGAGTCCCAGATTCACCGGGAAGTCAGATATTTCTTCCCACTAGGCATGCTGAACAAGGACTACTGAAATGGCATTCCCACAATGCACCACTGGCTTCCCGATTTTTTTTATACTGCACACACTGACCATGGAGACCCATTCTCTCACATATGGGCCTACCAGCTTTCTCCCGCTCAATTTGAAGCCACTAGAATTTTGGCATATTAATATGTCAAAAACACTGGCTCATAAGATGTATATATACGGCCAAAACAGTCAAAGTGTTAAAATACTCAGAATTTGGTGCTAATAAATTGTTAAACACAAGTACTGATATACGTATGCATTTACAGTGGAACCCCGAGTTTCGAATACCTCAGCAATCAAACAAATCGAGTTTCGAACAAGTTTTGTCCCAACTATCGAACACGTCCCGCGTTTCGAACAAGTGCGTACCAGACCTTTCCGCCCAGGCACTTGCGCGCCTCGCCGCACAGGTGCCGTGAGCTAGTCTAGCGTTGTTTACACTTGAGTGAACATTACCCTGCACGCTCATAAAAACATTTCACAATTAATTGTGTTTAGAGCTTGTTCATTAAGTGCAACTGTGAAAAAAGCTACCATGGGTCCCAAGAAAGTTCCTAGTGGTACCCCTGTGGTAAAGAAAGTGAGAAACACCAAAGACATGAAGAAGGAAATAATACAAAAATACGAGAGTGGTGTGTGAATTTCTGAGCTTGCCAGGATATACAGTGGACCCCCGACTAACGAAAGGCCCATATAATGAAAAAATCGTGTAACGAAAGCTTTTTTCGCTTTCGTGTAGCGAAACATATTAGACCTGTCCGCCTGCCCTGCGCCTGTGCAGGACGCCAGTCAAGCATTGTTTACCATTGAGAGAACATTACCCAGTGCGCTCTTTCAAACATTCACAATAAATTTGTTGTGTTTATTGGTGGTTTAGTGATTGTCACTGTGAAATAAAGTCACCATGGGTCCAAAGAAGCTTCCTAGTGGCACCCCAGTGGTAGCATTCATGCAGGGAGTGTAGCATTCATGCAGGGAGTGTAACATTCATGCAGGGAGTGTAGCATTCATGCAGGGAGTGTAGCATTCATGCAGGGAGTGTAGCATTCATGCAGGGAGTGTAGCATTCATGCAGGGAGTGTAGCAGTCATGCAGGGAGTGTAGCAGGCATGCAGGGAGTGTAGCAGGCATGCAGGGAGTGTAGCAGGCATGCAGGGAGTGTAGCAGGCATGCAGGGAGTGTAGCAGGCATGCAGGGAGTGTAGCAGGCATGCAGGGAGTGTAGCAGGCATGCAGGGAGTGTAGCAGGCATGCAGGGAAACAGGCGCCAGAAACAGAGGACTGTGGACAGTTATTTTCTGCGACAGGGTTCTAGTGACTCTCAAGCTGGTCCTAGTGGGATTAAAAGACCAAGAAGGGAAGTAACCCCAGAGAGGGACTTGTTACCTGAAGTCCTTTTGGAGGGGGATTCCCCTTCCAACCACTAACACCCTACCCCTGTTATCCTCCCTATCTTCCAGATGCCTGAAACTCTCTTCAATAAAGGTAAGTAAATGTTATTTATATTATATTTTTTGTGAATATTTTTGGGTGGAACGGATTAATTGTATTTACATTATTTCTTATGGGAAATAAGGTTTCGAATTACTAAAGTTTCGTGTTGAGAAATAGCTCCTGGAACGGATTAATTTCGTTAGTCGAGGGACCACTGTATGGCAAAAACAAGTCAACTATCGCTTCTATCCTGGCAAAGACGGAACAAATCAAGCAAGCTGATGTTGCAAAAGGTGTTGATATGCTAGCCAAAAATAGACCACAAATAGTCGAACAGGTTGAGAAGTTGTTGCTGGTGTGGATCAAGGATAAAGAGTTAGCGGGTGATAGTGTGTCGGAGACAATCATTTGTGAAAAGGCAAGGCAGTTGCATGCTGATCTTGCAAAGAAAATGCCTGGAACCAGTGCTGATTTCAGTGATTTTAAGGCCAGCAGAGGCTGGTTTGACACATTTAACCCTTAACCCTTTGAGGGTTTTTGACGTACTAGTACGGCTTACATGCCAGGACGTTTGACGTACTATTTTTTTTTTTTTATTAACACATCGGCCGATTCCCACCAAGGCAGGGTGGCCCGAAAAAGAAAAACTTTCATCATCATTCACTCCATCACTGTCTTGCCAGAAGGGTGCTTTACACTACAGTTATAAAACTGCAACATTAACACCCCTCCTTCAGAGTGCCGGCACTGTACTTCCCATCTCCAGAACTCAAGTCCGGCCTGCCGGTTTCCCTGAATCCCTTCATAAATGTTACTTTGCTCACACTCCAACAGCACGTCAAGTATTAAAAACCATATGCCTCCATTCACTCCTATCAAATACGCTCACACATGCTTGCTGGACGTACTAGTACGCCTAAATTCTAGCGCCCTCAAATCAAGCAGAAACAGGCTGGTAGGCCTAGATGTGAGAGAATGGGTCTGTGCGGTCAGTGTGCGCAGTATAAAAAAAATCCTGCACCACACAGTGCATAATGAGGGAAAAAAAAACTCCGACCGTGTTTTTGGTTTAAAACAGCGACTTTGCAGTCTATTTTCATATGGTATTTATGGTTATATTCTCGTTTTCTTGGTCTCATTTGACAGAATGGAAGATATATTAGAGAAATACAGTGGTACTCCGGTTTACGATGGTCTCCAAACTCGCCCTCTTATGTAAGTTTATTTTTCTAAATGCTTTTGTAAGTGTATTTTTGTGGGTCTAAAATGACAAGTCTATTTTACATTATTCCTTATGGGGATAAATTCGTTTGGTAATGGCACTTGAACAGCATTGTGGAACGAAAAAATATCGTAAACCGGGATACCACTGTATAGATCATTTTTATTGGTTTCTCGATGACAAATACCTAGAAATTGAGCGCAAAGTAGCGAAAATGTTCGATTTTTGCCGATGTTCAAGAGTAAACAAATCACGCCACACGTACAATACACATCAACTGGCGACTCTAATATTCTTGCACAAGTGTGCTGATATTATTTATACCATTTTTACAATGATGCAGTAGTATACATAACAGTAAATCTTCAATTTATTGTGAGAATAAAAATTCAAAATGGAAAGCAAAAGTTTATTCTGGACCCTATTTTGAAATTGGCATCTTTTGAAATTTGTATGAAATTGGCCAAATTGCCATTTTCTGACCACCTTATTGGGTAGTTGAAATCGGTAAATTGGCGGTTTCTTATACTCAATTGATAGAACAAATGTAATTCTAGCGAAATTGCTATAATTTTAGTAGACTGAAGCATTGGAATTTGCCAAAAATAGAGCTCAAAGTCGGCGAAATCGCTAATGCGTAAATTGCATCGATACCGCTAACTTCGCGAGAGCATAATTCCGTTAGTTTTCCATCAAATTTCATAATTTTGGTGGCGTTGTGATCGGAAAAATATTATCTATCATTTCATAAGAATTTTTTTTTTTCCGAAAATGTTTCGACCCTGAGAGAGAGTTAAGAATCGGGTTCTCGACCCTGAAAGGGTTAAATGGTCCAAACGTATATATACGTTTTATTTTTCCTGCCTCCAAATTTGGCACGATTGGCCTGAGATGCCTGGTCATCATAGAATGGGTCTTAACACTCGGTGTGCGCCATATTAAAAAAATCTGGGACCACTTAGTACCTTGTCGGAGCACCAGTTAAATTAAGGGCCAGCTAGAGCAAACAGCGTGGCAAACACCATAGATTCACTGATGTCATGTCATATTAACACTCCCCTTTGAAGTGGAAAGTGATGTCGGTAGGCTGGCAGGCCAGCTGGCTGGCTGCCTGCCTGGGGACCTGGCTGGCAAACAGCTGGTTGGCCACCTGGCTGGCCAGCAGCTGGCTGGTCAGCTGGGTACCTGATTGGCTGTCTATCTGTATCTATCTGTCTCTATCTCACAGGAACACATACGTAAATACAATTATACATAGTGTAAATTACCTAGGATAACTAAAAATATCAAGACAAAGTGTTATACTGTGCTTGTGATCTGCATAATACCAGTTGGTTCATGAGCTACTTTCTGAGACAAGCAGACAGAAAGGAGACGACACACAGGCAGACAGAAAGACAGACACACAGGCAGACAGAAAGACAGACACACAGACAGACAGATACAGACAGACAGACAGGTTTGCGTAACAAATAAAGGAAAACAGTGTAAGCTCGTCAAATGTCATCACTGTAATTACTGGACTGATAAGAAGAGATAAGGCTACAGCTCACCCCTCATGAAATGTCACCAGTCATCATTAGTGGAGATCAGATGAGATAAGGCAGTGACACAAATCTTACAATGCTTCAAGGGAACTTTTATTATTATTATTATTATTATTAGTTATTATTTTATGCACTATCATTATTATTATTATGCGAGTACAATTTCAGTACCTAATATTAGTGTCAGAACACAGATTAGCTATGAAATCATAAGAACTACTATAAATTGTGATTATGAGAACATAAAAATTATATAAAATAATAAAAAAAGTGAAAAAAAAAAGGTATATCAGCAACGATTCTGCAAGCGGCAGAACTCCTGTTGCTGTCAGGTGAGCATCCAGTGCCAACTTCTCCGCCTCATATCTTGGTAACTACTGACCCAATTTTTTTTTTTTATCCTATAACACTTAGAAAATGTGCTCTTTATATCTATATTTTTTTTTTTCAAAATATTTGGGGCACTGGGCGTGCGAACGTAAATATACGTGTGGACCATTTAAGGGTTAAGAAGCGTAGTGGTATACACAGTGTGGTAAGGAATGGTGAGGCTGCCAGTCCAGACAAATGAGAATGAAAAATTCATGAGTTTCAGGACTACATAAAGATTGAAAATTTTAAACCCGAACAAGTGTTGAATTATGACGAAACAGGCCTGTTTTGGAAGAAAATGCCCAACAGGACCTACATTAACTCGGGAGGAAAAGGCACTGCCAGGACACAAGCCTATGAAAGACAGGCTAACTCTTATGTTTTGTGCTAATGCTAGTGGGGATTTTAAAGTGAAGCCTTTACTGGTGTATCACTCAGAAAATCCCAGAGTGTTCAAGAAACACAATGTCGTCAAGAATAGATTGTGTCTTGTAGAGAGCTAGTCAGAATGCATGGGTCACAAGGCAACTTTTCAGTGAGTGGATCCATGAAGTGTTTGGCCCGTGTGAAAAAATACCTACAGGAAAAGGATTTGGACCCCAAGTGCCTCTTGTTACTGGACAATGCTCCTGCATATCCTCCAAACTTGGAAGACCTACTGGCTAACGACTTCAGTTTTATAAAAGTAATGTTCTTGAACACTACTCCTCTCCTCCAGCCCATGGACCAGCAGGTCATTTGTAACTTTAAAAAACTCTACACAAAAGCAGTGTTTGAAAAGTGCTTGGAAGTGACCTCAGACACTGAATTGACCCTTAGAGAGTTCTGGAAGAATAACTTCAATATCTACAACTGCATAGGCCTTATAGGTAAGGCTTGGAATGCAGTGACTTCCAGGACTTTGAACTCTGCTTGGAGACCATTGTGTCCAAAAGAGGGATTTTGAAGGGTTTGAGGCTGACCCTGACCCTGCCGACCCTGTGCCTGTTGTGGAAGGTATTGTGGCATTGGGCAAATCCCTGGGTTTGGAGGTGAGTGGCAAGGATGTGGAAGAGTTGGTGGAGGACCACAGGGTAGAGCTAACAACTGAAGAGCTGCAAGAGCTGGAACTGGAAGAGCATAAGACGAGAGTTGAGGCTCTTGTTTCACAGGAGGAGGAGGAAGATTAAGGAGATTAAGGATATTTGTGCAAAGTGGAACGATGTTCAAAGGTTTATGGAGAAATACCACCCTGACCAAGCTGAAACAAGCCATATCAGCAACATATTCAGTGACAAAACAATGTCCCACTTCAGGCAAATCTTAAAACAGAGGACTCTGGACAGTTATTTTGTGAGACAGAGGTCCAGTGACTCTCAAACTGGTCCTAGTGGGATTAAAAGACAAAGAAGGGAAATAACCCCAGAGAGGGACTTGTTACCTGAAGTCCTTTTGGAGGGGGATTCCCCTTCCAAACAATAAGCCCTCCCTTACTCCTCCCTACCTTCCATATGCCATCAACAATCTTCAATAAAGGTAAGTAAAAATGTTATTTTATATGTTATATTAAATATGTGCAAATATTTTAAATAATCTTTACTATGTATAATTCTTATGTGTATGTAGAACTATAATTAATCTCATTAAAATGTATTTTTTTAAATATTTTTGGGTTTCTGGAACGGATTAATTGTATTTCCATTATTTCTTACGGGAAATATTTATTCGACTTTCGAACATTTCGAGTTTAGAACAAGCTCCTGGAACGGATTATGTTCGAAACTCGGGGTTCCACTGTACATCACTGTTGCTGCTAATTTATTATTTTTTCAATTTTTTAAACACCTTCCTTTAGAAATCACTTTTTTTCATAGTTCTGTTTTAAAAATATGTGCTTTCAAGCTGTAATTGTTTATGTTTTAAATTTTCCCACAAAGGAGTTAACTACAGTGCATCACTTAACATTAAAGGGTTCAACTATGTTTATACAGCAGACTTCATAATTCACTTGGGTTACATTCCTGAAAACTGTGCTACCAATAATATCCACAACTTATGAACTGAAAAACATATGGGTAAAATAAGGATGCATTCCTCAGCCTCAAACTAAATATATTTTTTTACTATCATAATTCTTCAAAACATAATACATTTTTCAACTTATTTTAGTTGATGTGCAAGCTCTGTGAAATACATGAACTCTAGTGAGGTTCTGTATTTGTTACTTAGCTTCAAGTTGAGCTGGCAATGCTTAATATCCTAGTGAGTGGAGAGGGTGTCTGTGGCCCTACTAGACTGAGGTTGATGGTTGGGGATCTTGGGATGTTGATGCAACTTCATTAGTTGATTGTTGTAGTGGAGTGCTCAAGTACTGTCATATCCCACTGGTTTGTTTTACCCTGCAGTTCTTTATACAGCCCAATGTGCATTCTAAACCAGAACCAAATGTGCACTCAATTTTGGACTGTCCTTGATCCTTACACACTGTTTTATAGTATGATAAAGCTTTTTCCCTAATAAGACTTGCAAGTGGAACACGCTTCATTGCTTTTTAATCCACTCATTTAGTAAACTTTGTTTTATTGAGCTGCATCACAATAAGGATTACTCAATGCACAAGCCTTTATCTTCGTTTCTCAGTCTCAAATTGAATGAATTGTTGTCTAGCACCAAACACTCGTCCCATCTCCATGACATGTACACGACCCTTCAACAACTAAAGTACCTCTATATTTTTCAAAGCATTCTCTCCACAAAGTGTAAAGGATGCTTCACCAGCATCCTCTGCCCTCTGTTTGGATGCCAGGATAAATATCTGGAGATGAGATGGGGGTGATATAAAGAAGGAAAAACTGAATGATGAACACTGAGGAAGTCATGTGACACACTTCCAGATACAATGACCCATACAAGAGGCTGTTTGTTTACTTCCATTCACCCTCCCCACAACCACCCCTCCACTGCTACAACAACAGAGTTGGCCAATGTGTAGCAATAAGTCTCCTACCTGTCTGCTGCGCCACTCCTTAACAGAAATGATTTTCGCCAATGAAAATGATTTCACTCTGCCATGCCTTAATGGAAATGGCACACTTCTATTGGAAAGGAAAACTTAAATTTAAATTGCATATTACTGAAAATGCATGCTGTGATCATGTGACATAGGGTTTTCTACTGTCAGATAAACATTTTATTAAACATTTAAAAATCTATAAAAAGAAGTCATTTTATCAGTTATGATAATTTGGTTGAATTAGAGATTAATGGTGTTACAAACAGACAAATGCAAGTTTCTCTCCCACAAGCCACTGTTAATAATATACAGTTTATCCCAGTAATATTTTAACTTACTGAATGCCAAAAGTATTTAACAGTACCTGCTGCAAGTCTCTCACTGCTTGGTGGTACTTGTCTTTCTCTCCCGAGAGATGATATACTTCATCTGAAAGAATCTTAAGACGCTTCTGTAGATCTGTTCTCTCCTGTCGTAGATTGGCAACGCAGTTTCTGATCTCCTGAAGACCTGCCTGGAGATTGTAAAACACCATTGTTACTTTAAAAGACAAATTGGTGTTTCTATCAATTCTGATGAGGGTTTCCATTCACATCATGTGAGTTTATCTTATGAGTTTGGTATTATTCAGAATACTGTAGCAATTCTATCAACAATTCTTTTTAACACACTGGCCATCTCCCACCAAGGTAGAGTAACCCAAAAAAGAAAAAACATTTTCACCATCACTCACTATCACTATTTTTCTCGAGGGAAGCTAACTTAGATGTCCCTCCAAAATGCAATATGCCCACCCCTCCTTCAGAGTACAGGCACTGTACTTCCCACCTCCAGGACTCAGGTCCAACTTACCTGCTTCAGTAATTTTATGTTTGTGACATGTATTCACTGTATGTGACCAGTGCAGCTGGTAAAGCATACAGCAGAGTCTTGTTAAGCAGAGTGAAGTGTTGATATCATTATTAAGTTTAGTACAACTGTCATGGGACTACATCTGCATGAAAACTGGGACACCTGTACATTTAAGTACACCAGGATTATTACACGGTAATGTTTACAGCAGTAAACACAGCATGCTGTACTAGATACTATGGTGAATATACATCCTGCAATATAATGGTTGCAACAGTATAAAACAGAAACAACATGCTGTACTAGATACTATGGTGAAGATACATACTGAGTATTAGATAGCAGTGAGCAGAGGCAAATGTTTATTATGACTTGTTGTGCTGTTGGAGTGTGAGCAAAGCAACAATTATGAAAGGATTCAGGGAAACTGGTTAGCTGGACTTGAGTCCTGGAGGTGGCAAGTACAGTGCCTGCACTCTGAAGAAGGGGTGGAGATATGTTGGAGTTTTTGAACAGTAGTGTTGGGCATGCCTCTGGCAAAACACTGATGGAGTGAATGATGATGAAAACATTTCTTCTTTTTCGGGTCACCCTGCCTCAATGGGAAATGGCTTGTGTTAATTAACAAAAAATACAATAATAAAGATAAGCTGAAAGTTTATTTTTCAACAAATGCTGGAAAAAATTTATATTAATTACAGTATAAGAGTTGTGACATAATTGGTTTAGAAAAGCAACAAGTTGAAGAATGAGACACTCGCGCAACATTTGGGAATCTTTAGTGAGGGAACGTGTCATCAGCCAGTGGCTTCTTCAGTCCAATACAAGTAAGGACAGTGGAAGACAAGGAGTAGTTTGAGGTAATCAATCCCTCAGCCCTGGTGTCAATGTGTTCAGTCCATCAAACTTGAGAAAAGTATAGCATATATGCTCAGAGAAGTGGCTTATATACTGCAGTTAGGTGAGTAGAAGCAGGAGGAGGCCGAGTCACCATTGGACAAATCCACTAGTGTAAGTAGGTCATGCCTGTAGGTTAGGTAAGTGTAGAAGAATTCCCTCTATGAAGATCCCAAGATGTTGCAGTGTCTGACAGTTGTGATGGACTGAACACATCAACCCCAGGCTGAGGGACTGATTACCTCAAACTCCTCTTCATTCTCCACCGTTCTTATCTGCATTAGACTGAAGAAGCCACTGGCTGGCAAAATGTTTCCTCAATAGATTCCCAAATGTTGTACAATTGTTTCATTCTTCAATATAAGAGTTGAGTGAGTGAAAGCGGGTAATATGCACACCTCGCTGACTCAATCATGTCATATATTATCCACTAAATTTTACTCCAGCATAATGTAAACAAACTTCAAAAAACTAATACACATATGCTTTATTTAAACTAAAAATCAAGAACTTACAGTATATTCTATTTTTTTTTTCAATACGTCGGCCGTCTTCCACTGAGGCAGGGTGACCCAAAGAGAAAGAAAATCCCAAAAAAGAAAATACTTTCATCATCATTCAACACTTTCACCTCACTCATACATAATCATAATCACTGTCTTTGCAGAGGCGATCAGATACGACAGTTGAGAAAGTCCCTCCAAACCGCCAATATCCCAAACCCCTCCTTTAACCCTTTCAGGGTTATTGACGTACTAGTACGGCTTACGCCCTGGGGTTATTGACGTACTAGTACGCCTAAATTCTAGCGCCCTCAAATCAAGCAGAAACAGGCTGTTAGGCCTAGATGTGATAGAATGGGTCTGTGCGGTCAGTGTGCGCAGTATAAAAAAATTCCTGCACCACACAGTGCATAATGAGGAAAAAAAAACTTTGACCGTGTTTTTGGTTTAAAACAGCGACTTTGCAGTCTATTTTCGTATGGTATTTATTGATGTATTCTCGTTTTCTTGGTCTCATTTGATAGATTGGAAGATATATTACAGACATAGAGATGAGTTTGATTGGTTTGACAACGACAAGTACCTTGAAATTGAGCTCAAAGTAGCGAAAATGTTCGATTTTTGACGATGTTCAAGAGTAATCAAATCACACCATGCATCCAATACACATCAACTGGCGAGTCTAATATTCATGCACAAGTGCTCTAATATTATTTATACCATTTTTACAATGATGCAGTTGTATACATAACAGTAAATCTTCTATTTTTTTGTGAGAATAAAAATTCAAAATGAAAAGCAAAAGTAATGTAAGAGGGGCCTGGAAACATGACTAATGAACAGAGAAGACGTTATTTTAGTGCCAGGAATGTCTGCCTTGTTTATTTTGGACCCTATTTTGAAATTGGCATCGTTTAAAATTTGTGTGAAATTGGCCAAATTGCCATTTTCTGACCACTATTTTGGGTAGTTGTAATTGGTAAATAGGCGGTTTCTTGTACTCAATCGATAGAAGAAATGGAGTTCTAGCGAAATAGCTATAATTTTAGTTGACTGAAACATTGGAATTTGCCGAAAATAGGGCTCAAAGTGGGCGAAATCGCCGATGCGTAAGTGTCATGGCTACCGCTAACTTCGCGAAAGCATAATTCCGTTAGTTTTCGGTCAAATTTCATAATTTTTGTGGCGTTATGATCGGAAAAAGATTCTCTATTATTTCATAAGAAAAAATAATTTTTTTTTTTTTTTAAATTCTTGGACCCTGAGAACGAGTTTCGGAGACCCCCCTTGGACCCTGAAAGGGTTAAAGTGCAGGCATTGTACTTCAGATTTCCAGGACTCAAGTCCAGCTTAATCAATTAATTGGTTTCCCTGAATCCCTTCACAAAATATTACCCTGCTCACACTCCAGCTCATCAGGTCCTAAAAACCATTCGTCTCCATTCACTCCTATCTAACACGCTCACACATGGTTGCTGGAAGTCTAAGCCCCTCGTCCACAAACCCTCCAACCTTTTCGAGGACGACCCCTAACCCGCCTTCCTTCCCCTACCGATTTATACGCTCTCCAAGTCATTCTACGTTGATCCATTCTCTCTAAATGACCAAACCACCTCAACAACCCCTCTTCAGCCCTGACAAATACTTTTAGTAACTCCACACCTCCTCCTAATTTCCACACTCCGAATTCTCTGCATAATATTTACACCACACCTCGCTGCAGCATTTGCAACCCATGCTTCTCACCCATATAAGTGTGTTGGTACCACTATACTTTCGTACATTCCCTTCTTTGCCTCCATGGATAATGTTTTTTGTCTCCACAGATACCTCAATGCACCACTCTCCTTTTTTCCTTCATCAATTTTATGGTTAACCTCATCCTTCATAAACCCATCCGCTAACAATTCCCAAATATCTGAAAACATTCACTTGTTCCATAATCCCATTCTCCAATGTGATATCCAATTTTTCTTTATTTAAATTGTTTGATACCCTCATCACCTTACTCTTATCTATGTTCACTTTCAACTTTCTACCTTTACACACCCTCCCAAACTCGTCCACTAACCTTTGCAACTTTTCTTTAGAATGTCCCATAAGCACAGTATCATCAGCAAAAAGTAACAGAGACAACTCCCATTTTGCATTTGATTCCCCATAATTTAATCCCACCCCACTCCCCAACACCCTAGCATTTACTTCTTTTACAACCCCATCTATAAATATATTAAACAACCATGGTGTCATCACACATCCCTGTCTAAGACCTACTTTTACCGGAAAGTAATCTCCCTCTCTCCTACACACCCTAACCTGAGCCTCACTATCCAAATAAAAACTCTTTACAGCATTTAGTAACTTACTACCTATTCCATACACTTGCAACATTTTGCCACATTGCTCCCCTATTATTATTATTTTTATTAAGTAGAAGCAGTAAGACTCTGACCAGCATATAGGTACCTTTCCTAAAGTAGCAATACTGACACTGTACAAGTGAGTGTATCATAGTGCCAACCTGCATGTGAACATTCAAGGTAGCAACAATGACACTGTACAAGTGAGTGTATCATAGTACCAACCTGCATGTGAACATTCAAGGTAGCAACAATGACACTTTACAAGTGAGTGTATCATAGTGCCAACCTGCATGTGAACATTCAATGTAGCAACAATGACACTGTACAAGTGAGTGTATCATAGTGCCAACCTGCATGTGAACATTCAAGGTAGCAACATTGACACTGTACAAGTGAGTGTATTATAGTGACAACCTGCACATGATCATCCAGACTGTTGATAGCCGAGGAGAGGTCATCTATACCCTGGATATTTTCCGTCTGCATCATAGAAACTCTCTCAGCTTTTTCTGATGAAGAAAACAGTAACATAATAGAATATAGCATAAACACATGAAGACTAGACATGACAACAGTATGGCTGCAACATTTCACAAATAACCTGCTCTTACCAGAAGAAACTTATGACAACTTTTTGCTCCTCCCTCGACCATTGTCCTAATGAAATCTAAGTTTGTCTAATTTCCTTAACCCTTTCAGGGTCAATGTCGTACTAGTACGTTTTACGAGCAGGGGTTGGTGCCGTACTAGTACGCGTAAATTCTAGCGGCCTCAAATTAAGCAGGAAACATCTGGTAGGCCTACATATGAAAGAATGGGTCTATGTGGTCAGTGTGCGCAGTATAAAAAAATTCCTGCACCACACACTGCATAATGAGAAAAAAAAACTCCAACCGCTTTTTTTGTTTAAAACAGCGACTTTGCAGTCTATGTATTTTATTTTCGTATGGTATTTATTGATGTATTCTCGTTTTCTTGGTCTCATGTGATAGAATGGAAGATATATTACAGAAATAGAGATGATTTTGATTGGTTTGACAATGACAAGTACCTTGAAATTAAGCTCAAAGTAGCGAAAATGTTCGATTTTCGCCAATGTTCATGAATAAACAAATCACACCATGCGTCCAATACACATCAACTGGTGAGTCTAATATTCTTGCACAGGTGCGCTGATATTATTTATACCATTTTTACAATGATTAAGTTGTATACATAATAGTAAATCTTCTATTTTTTTGCGAGAATAAAAATTCAAAATGGAAAGCAAAAGTAATGTAAGAGGGGCCTGGAGACGTGACTAATGAACAGAGAAGATGTTATTTTAGTGTCAGGAATGTCTGCCTTGTTTATTCTGGACCCTATTTTGAAATTGGCATTGTTTGAAATTTGTGTGAAATTGGCCAAATTGTCATTTTCTGACCACTATTTTGGGTAGTTAAAATTGGTAAATAGGCGGTTTCTTGTACTCAATCGATAGACGAAATGGAGTTCTAGTGAAATAGCTATGATTTTAGTGGACTGGAACATTGGAATTGGCGAAAAATAGGGCTCAAAGTGGGTGAAATCGCCGATGCATAAACATCTTCGAGACCGATAACTTCGCGAGAGCATAATTCCATAAGTTTTCATTCAAATTTCAAACTTTTGGTGTCGTTTTGATCAGAAAAAGATTCTCTATCATTTCATAAGATTTTTTTTTTTTTTTTCGAAAAATTTTCGACCCTGAAAACGTGTTTCCAAGAAGGCCTGTCGACCCCCAAAGGGTTAATAAATACTTCACACTAGACTGACTACTTCTAGTGCATCATTATACAAATTCTAATATGTGGTAACTATTTCAGTGCCTAAGCCAATATTCATGACTAAGCGGATGAACAAGGAGGCTTTAGGAAGGGTAGGGGGTGTGTAGACCAAGTGTTTGCAGTGAAACATATAGGTGAACAATATTTAGATAAGGGTAAAGAGGTGTTTGTGGCATTTATGGATTTGGAAAAGGCATATGATAGGGTGGATAGAGGGGCAATGTGGCAGATGTTGCAAATGTATGGAATAGGAGGTAGGTTATTGAAAGCGGTGAAAAGTGTTTACGAGGATGGTGAGGCACAGGTTAGAGTATGTAGGCGAGAGGGAGATTATTTCCCAGTAAAAGTAGGCCTTAGACAGGGATGTGTGATGTCACCGTGGTTGTTTAATATATTTATACATGGAGTTGTAAGAGAAGTGAATGCTTTGGCGTTGGCAAGAGGTGTGGGGTTAAAAAATAAAGAATCTAACACAAAGTGGGAGTTGTCACAGTTGCTCTTTGCTGATGACACTGTGCTTTTGGGAGATTCTGAAGAGAAGTTGCAGAGGTTGGTGGATGAGTTTTTTAGGGTAAGTAAAAGAAGGAAATTAAAAGTGAATATAGGAAAGAGTAAGGTGATGAGGATAACAAAAAAATTAGATAACGGAAGATTGGATATCAGATTGGAGGGAGAGAGTATGGTGGATGTGTCAGCAGATGGGTATATGAAGGATGAGGTGAATCATAGAATTAACGAGGGGAAAAAGGTGAGTGGTGCACTGAGGAGCTTGTGGAGACAGAGAACTTTATCCATGAAAGCAAAGAGGGGAATGTATGAGAGAATAGTTATACCAACACTCTTGTATGGGTGTGAGACATGGGTTGTGAATGTTGCAACAAGGAGAAGGCTGGAGGCAGTGGAGATGTCGTGCCTGAGGCCAATGTGTAGTGTGAATATAATGCAGAGAATCCGTAGTTTGGAGATTAGGAGGAGGTGTGGGATTACCAAAACTATTATTCAGAGAGCTGAGGAGGGGTTGTTGAGATGGTTTGGACATATAGAAAGGATGGAGCAAAATAGAATGACTTCGAGAGTGTATAAATCTGTAGTGGAGGGTAGGCGGGGTAGGGGTCAGCCTAGAAAAGGTTGGAGTGAGGGGGTTAAGGAGGTTTTGTGTGCGAGAGGCTTGGACTTCCAGCAAGCGTGCATGAGCGTGTTAGATAGGAGCGAATGGAGACAAATGATTTTTAGGACTTGACATGAAGGGTTTCAGGGAAACCAGCAGGCCGGACTTGATTCCTGGAGATGGGAAGTACAGTGCCGGCACTGTGAAGGAGGGGTGTTAATTAATGTTGCAGTTTTGTAGATGTAGTGTAAGCACGGCTCTGGCAAGACAGTGATGGAGTGAATGATGATGAAAGTTTTTCTTTGTCGGGCCACCCTGCCTTGGTGGGAAACGGCCAATGTGTTAATAAAAAAAAAAGCACCTTTTTTTTTTAATACGTTGGCCATCTACCACAGAGGCAGGGTGACCCAAAAAAAAGAATGAAACACGTTCACCATCATTCACACATAATCATTGTCTTTGCAGAGGCGCCCACATACGACAGTTTAGATGTTACTCAAACAGCCAATATCCCAAACCCTTCCTTTAAGGTGCAGGCATTGTACTTCCCACCTCCAGGACTCAAGTCCGACTAACCAGTTTCCTTGAATGTCACAAAACATTATCCTGCTCACACTCTAACAGCTCGTCAGGTCCCAAAAACCATTCGTCTCCATTCACTCCTATCTAACACACTCACACATGCCTGCTGCATGTCCAAGCAGTAGATAGTTGCACTAAGCAACTATCAACTACTAAAAATACAAGTCATCATTTGCATTCAGACATAGTGGATGTAGAATGGAAAGTAATAAAGTTTGATACATGGAAGGGAAAAGCTCATATTCCTTAGATCAAGAGTCTTTAACTAGTATCAAGACCCTGGGTTCTGAGAGATTAAGCAGAGGCGCTATGTGTACCACTAACAACTATCTTCAACACATCCATCGAAACAGGGTGACTACCTGAGGTATGGAACACAGCAAATGTAATCCCAGTTTTTAAAAAAGGAGACAGACACAAAGCATTAAACTACAGACCAGTGTCACTGACATGTATAGTATGCAAAGCAATGGAGATTTTCAGAAGAAGAGTGGTGGAGCACCTAGAAAGGAATGAGCTTATCCACGACAACCAGCACGGTTTCAGGGATGGGAAATATTGTGTCACAAACCTACTGGAGTTCCATGACAGGGTGACAGCAGTAAGACAAGAGAGAGAGAGGGGTGGGTAGACTGCATTTTCTTGGACTGTAAGAAGGCGTTTGACACAGTTCCACACAAGAGATTAGTGCAAAAGCTGGAGGATAAGGCAGGGATAACAGAGAAGGCACTGCAATGGATCAGGGAATACCTGTCGGGAAGACTTCAGTGAGACATGGTATGTGACGTGTTATCAGAGCAGGCGTCTGTGACAAGCAGGGTTCCACAGGGGTCAGTCCTAGGACCGGTGCTATTTCTGGTATATGTGAACAACATGACGGAAGGAATAGACTCAGAAGTGTCCCTGATTGCAGGAGATGTGAAGTTGATGAGAAGAATTCAATCGGATGAGGACCAGGCAAAACTACAAAGGTACCTGGACAGGTTGCAGGCCTGGTATTGAAACTGGCTCCTGGAGTTCAACCCCACCAAGTGCAATCATGAAGATTGGGGAAGGGCAAAGAAGACCACAGACAGAGTACAGTCTAGGGGGCCAGAGACTACAAACCTCACTCAAGGAAAAGGATCTTTTGGTGAGTATAACACTGAGGTGCACATCAACCAAATAACAGGCGCAGCATACGGGCGCCTAGCAAACCTAAGAATAGCATTCCAACATCTCAATAAGGAATAATCAGGACCCTGTACACCGTGTACGTTAGGCCTATATTGGAGTATGCAGCACCAGTTTGGAACCCACACCTAGCCAAGCACGTAAGGATATTAGAGAAAGTGCAAAGGTTTGCAACAAGACTAGTCCCAGAGCAAAGGGGCATGTCCTATGAAGAGAGGTTAAGGGAAATCAACCTGACGACACTGGAGGAGAGGAGAGATAGGGAGGATACGATAACAACATAGAAAATACTGAGAGGAATCAACAAGGTGGACAGAGACAGGATGTTCCAGAAATGGGACACAGCAACAAGGGGTCACAGTTGGAAGATGAAGACTCAAATGAATCACAGGGATGTTAGGAAGTATTTCTTCAGTCACAAAGTTGTCAGGAAGTGGAATAGTCTGGAAATGATGTAGTGAAGGAGGTATGATAAAGCTCATGAAGCAGCAAAAGTGACCTAGTAGTGACCAATGAAGAGGTGGGGCCAGGAGCTGTGAATCGACCTCTATAACAACAACTAGGTGAGTACAACACAAAACAAACACACACACACAAAACCGAGGAGGAAGTGAAGAGGCTGCTAAGCGAGCTAGATACCTCAAAGGCAATACGGCTGGATATCATCTCTCCATGGGTCCTGAGAGAGGGTGAAGAGGTGCTGTGTGTGCCACTAACAACAATCTTCAACACATCTATCGAAACAGGGCGACTACCTGAGGTATGGAAGACAGTAAATGTAGTCCCAATTTTTAAAAAATGAGACAGACACGAAGCACTAAACTATAGACCAGTGTCACAAACATGTATAGTATGCAATGTCATTGAGAAGATTATCAGAAGATTGGTGGAGCACCTAGAAAGGAATGAGCTTATCAACAACAACCAGCACAGTTTCAAGGACAGAAAATCCTGTGTCACAAACCTCCTGGAGTTCTATGACAGGGTGACAGCAGTAAAACAAGAGAGAGAGAGAGAGGGGTGAGTAGACTGCATTTTCTTGGACTGTAAGTAGCCTTTGACACAGTTCCACACAAGAGATTAGTGCATAAGCTGGAGGACCAGGCAGGCATAACAAGGAAGGCACTGCAATGGATCAGGGAATACCTGTTGGGAAGACATCAGTGAGTCATGGTACGTGACGAGGTGTCAGAGTGGGCGCCTATGACGAGCGGGTTTCCACACACGCACACATGCACACGCACACACACACACACACTGAGTCTCGACCCACGCAACCACAATTAGGCGAGTACAAGGAGAGGTTAAGGGAAATCAACTTAATGACACTGGAGGACAGGAGAGATGGGGGGATATGATAACAACATATAAAATACTGAGAGGAATTGACAAGGTGTAGAGAGACAGGATGTTCCAGAGATGGGACACAGCAGCAAGGGGTCACAATTGGAAGTTGAAGACTCAAATGAATCACAGGGATGTTTGGAAGTATTTCTTCAGTCACAGAGTTGTCAGTAAGTGGAATAGTCTGGGAAGTGATGTAGTAGAGGCAGGATCCATACATAGTTTTAAGAAGAGGTATGATAACCCTGGATTTCACACTCACCAGATATCGGACTTTTCAGATTTCAGACACTTTTTTGTGCAAAATTTTGCTTCAAATTTTGGACCTTATCCTGGGAATCGCACATACCAGACGCATCCACCCACCAGGATGCTGCTTCAGTCTGGATTTGTCACTGGTTGAGTGAGCATTCATCCGAAACATTTCGGATTTTTGTGCTTTTTTATTGATTTTGACTGAAATAAGCCACCATGGGCCCAAAGAAAGTTCCTAGTGTCAGCCCTTTGGTAAAGAAATTGACAAACATGATAGAATTAAAGAAAGAGATTGTAGAAAAATACAAAAGTGGTGTACATTTAGCGCAGCTTGCCAGGATGTATGGGAAGTCAAAATCAACAATCTTTTACATTCTGGCAAAGGAAGTAGAACTCAAGGAAGCTAAAGTTGCGAAAGGGGTGAATATGCTAACGAAACAGAGATCACAAACAATCGAAGATGTGGAGAAGTTGTTGTTGGTGTGGATCAACGATAAACAATTAGTGGGAGATAGTGTTGTGGAGTCGATCATTTGCGAAAAGGCAAGGCAGTTGCATGCAGATTTCGTAAAGAAAATGCCTGGAACGAGTGCTGCTGTTAGTGAATTTAAGGCTGGCAAAATATGATACATACTAATGAGAAAAAAAAGAGAGATAAATAACTGGATAACATACACGTATAATAAGTATTTATACACAGTGTGATAATATCAAAGAGCCATCTATATATAGACACCCAATGAAATAAACAAAATAATTTGTTTCAAAACTAACCACAACAACAGTTATATTAGACTGAACCAAAGAGAGAATTATAAAATATTTACTTAAATACCTTTTTCTCAGTTGCTCATTATCAGGTCAAATAATTTTATACTACATAATACATTGTATAAATGTTAGAAATACTACAGATGCTCCTTGCTTTACGATGGTTCGAATATACGATGATGCAATAGCGATGTACATTCAGTAGTCATCAAAGTTTGTACAGTACTGTATATTTATTAATAGGATAAACTTGTATTCGCTTATTCACATTTAATACACGATATTTTCAAATTACGATGGGTTCATCGGAACTTAACCCCATCTTATGTTGAGGAGCACCTGTACACTGTATTTTGATACTGTACTTCTTAAATTTGTGTTGTTGAATAAAAATTTTCAATTTACCTGTTGGCCTTGCCTGGGGTGTGGTGTCTGGAAGTGTTGAAGCATTATTATTGTTACTTCTCTCCTGGTGATCTTCACCATCACTGGAGCTGAGTGTTCTCTCAGAGATGTGGTGTTGTTCAGCAGACTGTCCAGCCTCTGAGCCAGGCTCTATATCAGACCCATCGTCACAAGATCCCATCTATAATTAATGTTGTACCCTGCAAAACTAAGGTGAAGAAACAGTAGTAGCATACTCAACAACTTGCCTTCATGCAAGAAATCTCGTAAACTATGATAGGCTCCAATATCCATGGAAAACTAGATAATATTCCCACTTAGAAAATCAACCTAGTCATCATACAAAACAAAACCTGTGACACAGTAAAAAATTATATAAACCTACAGTGGACTCTCGGTTTTCGTACACCTCCCAACTCGAACAATTATGTAAGTGTATTTTTTAAGTGCTTTTGTAAATGTATTTTTGGGGGTCTGAAACGACTAATCTAATTTACATTTGTCCTTATGGGAACAAATTCGTTCGGTAACGGTACTCAAACAGCATTCTGGAAAGAATTATCAACGAAAACCGAGGGTCCACTGTACGTATTTAAGTTTACTCATGCAATGCTTATTATCATTCATTTTTTAAGTCACTGGCTATTACTCACCACGACAGGGTGACCCAATGAAAAAAAACATTTATCATTGTAGTGAAGTAGGTCCCTCATACCACAGTAGTAAGTGCTTTCGGCTCACAATTGAAAGTAGAGTAGTCGAACCCTTGACAAGGCAGGACGTGCATACAATTCTCTTAACACCTGCTGCCCTGTTACCTAGCAGTAAATAGACACCTAGGAGTTAGTCAACTGTTATGGGTTGCAACCTGGGTAAGGCCCTGAAAACGACCCAATTAAATAAGCCACATTGCTTCGCTTTCCTGGGTTATGTTGAATTATTATTCTTACTGGGTTCTTAGTCTGAAGAATCTTCTTACTCTCTAGCACCTTTCATGGAAGAGCACAGACATTATCATCCAATGTTGACCAGCAATAAAATGTCACAATGACTTAGTTGGTTTATCCTGAGTTAAAAATATAGCTATACAGTGGTCCCTCGACTAACGGTCTTAATCCGTTCCAGGAGCTAGACCTCAACACGAAAAATACGAAACTCGAAACCTTATTTTCCATAAGAAATAATGTAAATACAATTAATCCGTTTCAGACATCCAAAAATATTCACAAAAAATTAATTTTGTAAAGATTAACTATACTTTTACATTCACAAAACAATTATAAATATATATAAAGTAGTATATGTAATATGTATTAAATTTATAATTAAGGGGCAGCTACACCTGTCACCGAGCGCGGGAAAAAAAAAAAAAAAAAAAAAAAATTATGAAAATTGAGTTAATCTTATAGAAAAATAGCTTAACTCTCTGGCTACACAATGGTACAAGACTCAATGTAATACGACGTTTCTACAAGGAATTATAGTCATTTATATCATGTATGGTGAAGGCGATGTGCGCAGCTTGCCTGCTCTCAGCCCGTATATTTTTAGAATTTTTTTCCATTTTTTTCTTTACTGTTTCGTGCATTATTCATTCTAATTGTGTAATTTACGATTTGGCATCATATGAGAGTGGGCGGAGCTTATACGTAGTCTACCAGCCAATCAGGAACGATCTGGGAATATTTGCTGACGTCAGCAGAATTCCCACTCTGAGAGCACCATATATTATTTCATTATTATGCTAATATCAATTCTACGGCTTATTTATCTATCACAATTGATCTAATATGAAATAAAAAACACTATAAATAACATATAAACATGTTATATGCTCCAGCATGAATAAAAATGAGCTCTAATATAGTGCGGTCTCTATCAGCAATATGAGTATAAAAATGATTCCCCTTCCCTCCCCTTCCCATAACGTTTTCTTTGGTCTGTAAATAAGAGAAAACGGTGTGTAGAGGCTAACTACACTAAAACATTAGTTTTACAAAGAAAACATTGAAACAAGTGTTTTCGAAAAAAAAAAAAAATTCCAGAGGCGGGTGGCCGGCGCCGCTCCAGGCGCTTTCCAGGCGAATATCTCGGAAGTAAGTTATTGACTTATTTTATTTTGTGGAGTTTTTACTGTTTGATTAAATGAAATAATATTCACAGGAATGGTAAAAATATGATTGTTCTTATTTTTAAGAATGCACTTTTGTAAATATTCCAAATATTTTGGGATTTATTTGGGATTAAAGGGCATATTTTTTTTCAACATTCAAACAGTTACATGCTTTATTTTTTTGTGGAATAAAGATAAGATGTTTACAGGAAAGTACATCAACAAAAAATCGTATTAGCATTGTTCTTTCGGTACCAAGTCTCAAAACAACCTTACGTAGTCACATATAGGATCGGGTTCCTGCCAAACGTCCTGAAATGAGATTTTCAGTAAATATTTTTTTTTTCAGTTGTTGTTTGGACTATCTTATTGAATATTTTTTAAAACACATTGAGTGAACACTTCTATGTGTAAAAAAAAAAATGAAAGAAATTCGACGAGCAGAAAAAAAAAAAAATTGACAGGTCATACTGCCCCTTAAACATTTAAAATAACATTTATACTTACTTTTATTGAAGAGAGTTGCTGGCATCTGGAAGATAGGGAGGAAGACAGGGAAAGGGGTTAGTGTTTGGAAGGGGAATCCCCACTCACTGCCTTCCTGCTACACTCCCTGCATGCCTGCTACACTCCCTGCATGAATGCTGCACTCCCTGCATGAATACTACACTCCCTGCATGAATGCTACACTCCCTGCATGAATGCTACACTCCCTGTATGCCTGCTACACTCCCTGCATGAATGCTACACTCCCTGCATGAATGCTACACTCCCTGCATGAATGTTACACTCCCTGCATGCCTGCTACACTCCCTGCATGCCTGCTACACTCCCTGCATGCCTGCTACACTCCCTGCATGCCTGCTACACTCCCTGCATGCCTGCTACACTCCCTGCATGAATGCTACACTCCCTGTATGAATGCTACACTCCCTGCATGAATGCTACACTCCCTGCATGAATGCTACACTCCCTGCATGAATGCTACACTCCCTGCATGAATGCTACCACTGGGGTGCCACTATGAAGCTTCTTTGGACCCATGGTGACTTATTTCACAGTGACAATCACTAAACCACCAATAAACACAACAAATGTATTGTGAATGTTTGAAAGAGCACACTGGGTATTGTTCACTCAAGTGTAAACAATGCTAGACTGGTGTCCTGCGTGGCGAGGCGCGCAAGCACAGGCAGGCAGACAGGTCTGGTACGAACCGCTACACAAGTAAAAACCGCTACACGAGAAAAATATTGACCGTTAAAAGCAACCTTTACACGAAAAAAACGTTATCCGGATAGACCGTTACTCGGGGGTCTACTGTACATAATTCACCAGCAACATATGCCTATAACAATTAGTCTGTGTGTTAAATGAAATACAGAATTGTATAAATTTATAGTACAGTGGAACCCCGAAAATCGAACACCTCGGCAATCGAAGAAATCGGAAATCAAACACTTTTTTAGAACAAATTTTGTCCCGCTAATCGAACACGTCCCGCAAATAGAACAAGTGCGTACCAGACCTGTCTGCCCAGGCGCTTGCGCGGTGAGGCGCGCAAGCGCCGTGAGCCAGTCTAGCGTTGTTTACTTGAGTGAATACTAACCTGCACGCTCATCCAAACATTTCATAATTAATTACAGTGGACCCCCGGCTAACGATCAAAATTCATTGCAGAAGCCTGCTCAAGTGCCATTACCGAACGAATTTGCTTCCTTAAAAAATAATGTCACGTAGGTTAGTCTATTTCAGACCCCCAAAAATACACTTCCACAAGCACTTACAATATTATACTTACATAATTGTACGATTTCCGGATCGTTAGCCGGGGGTCAACTGTAATTGTTTGGAGCTTGTTCTTTAACTGCGACTGTGAAATAAGCTACCATGGGTCCCAAGAAAGTTCCTGTGGTGAAGAAAGTGAGAAACACCACAGACATGAAGAAGGAAATAATACAAAAATACAAGAGTGGTGTGCGAATTTCTGAGCTTGCCAGGATATATGGCAAAAACAGGTCAACTATCGCTTCTATCCTGGTTAAGAAGGAACAAATTAAGGTGTTAATATGCTAGCCAAAAATAGACTACAAATAGTCGAAGAGGTTGAGAAGTTGTTGCTGGTGTGGATCAAAGATAGTGTGTTAGCGGGTGATAGTGTGTCGGAGACAATCATTTGTGAAAAGGCAAGGAAGCTGCATGCCGATCTTGCAAAGAAAATGCCTGGAACCAGTGCTGATTGTAGTGATTTTAAAGCCAGCAGAGGCTGCTTTGACAGATTTAATAAGCGTAGTGGCATACACAATGTGGTAAGGCATGGTGAGGCTGCCAGTTCAGACAAACGTGCAGCTGAAAAATTTGTGACTGAATTTCAGGACTACATAAAGACTTAAAATTTGAAACCCCAACAAGTGTTTAATTGTGATGAAACAGGCCTGTTTTGGAAGAAAATGCCAAACAGGACCTACATTACTCAGGAGGAAAAGACACTGCCAGGACACAAGCCTATGAAAGACAGGCTAACTCTCATGTTGTGTAGTAATGCTACTGGGGATTTTAAAGTGAAGCCTTTAGTGGTGTATCACTCAGAAAATCCTAGTGTGTTCAAGAAACACAATGTCGTGAAGAATAGATTGTGTGTCTTGTGGAGAGCTAGTCAGAATGCATGGGTCACAAGGAAACTTTTCAGTGAGTTTATCCATGAAGTGTTTGGCCCCAGTGTGAAAAAAGGATTTGGGCCCCCCAAGTGCCTCCTGTTACTGGACAATGCTCCTGCACATCCTCCAAACTTGGAAGACATACTGTGTGAGGACTTCAGGTTTATAAAAGTGATGCTCTTGCCTCCTAACACCACTCCTCTCCTCCAGCCCATGGACCAGCAGGTCATTTCCAACTTCAAAAAACTGTACATCAAAGCAGTGTTTGAAAAGTGCTTTGAAGTGACCTCGGACACTCAATTGACCCTTAAGAGAGTTCTCGAAGAATCACTTCAATATCTACAACTGCATAGGCCTTATAGGTAAGGCTTGGAATGCAGTGACTTCCAGGACTTTGAACTCTGCTTGGAGACCATTGTGGCCAGGTTGTGTCCAACAGAGGGATTTTGAAGGGTTTGAGGCTAACCCTGACCCTGCCGACCCTGTGCCTGTTGTGGAACGTATTGTGGCATTGGGCAAATCCCTGGGTTTGGAGGTGAGTGGCGAGGATGTGGAAGAGTTGGTGCAGGACCACATTGTAGAGCTAACAACTGAAGAGCTGCAAGAGCTGGAACTGGAAGAGCATCAGACCAGAGTTGAGGCTATTGCTTCACAGGAGGAGGAGGAAGAGGGAGTGAAGGAGGTGCCTTCTTCAGAGATTAAGGAGATTTGTGCAATGTGGAGTAGGGTGCAAGCTTTCACTGAGAAATACCACCCTGACCAAGCTCAAACAAGCCATATCAACAACATGTTCAGTGACAAAACATTGTTCCACTTCAGGGAAATCTTAAAGAGGCACCAGAAACAGAGGACTGTGGCCAGTTATTTTGTGTGACAGGGATCCAGTGACTCTCAAGCTAGTCCTAGTGGGATTAAAAGACAAAGAAGGGAAGTAACCCCACATAGGGTTTTGATACCTGAAGTCCTTATGGAGGGGGTTCCCCTTAACATAAGAACATAAGAAAGGAGGAACACTGCAGCAGGCCTGTTGGCCCATACTAGGCAAGTCCTTCACAATCCAGCCCACTAACAGGATATTTGCACAACCCAATTTACAATGCTACCCAAGCAATAAGCACCTGGCATTAATCCTTTCCAGGTAAACTCCAGGTAGTCAGGTTACTTCCACTTAAGGAATTAATACAGCATCTGACCTAGTAGCACAAGCTAGTCAGGTCCAATTCACACCCACCCACACCCACTCATGTATTTATCTAACCTATTTTTAAAACTACACATCGTCTTAGCTTCTATGACGGTACTCGGGTGTTGTGTGGGTATTGAGAGAGATATTAAGGGGTATAAGTCTACTCACGGATGGATGGTGGAGTAGCTATATAACGTGAGAGAGGAACATTAACCCAGCACCTCCTGTCAGCTTGTAGGTCTACGGCTTAGTGAGGCCGATGCCCGGGAGGACACCCCTCACATGAGTGGGTATTGTGACGTCGTAAGACTCAAGGGATCTTACATCTAAAGGCTGGTCTTACCTCATATACTACACAAGTATAGTACAATTAGTTCATATACTACACAAGTATAATACATATGATATATATAACAGCTCGGTTACACTACCGTATGTCGTCTCGACATACTAGACAACTCTATAGGCTGAACAGACAGGTGGTACTGGGTGAATCTATACAACAGCAAACACATTATAACTTAGAACTAATCAAGATTAATCTTACTATTGCACTTCTTGAGTTAATGGTACTTAAGAGAATTTTAATGGATCTAGAGATAATGCATTATAATTTTTATAAACACATCGGCCGATTCCCACCAAGGCAGGGTGGCCCGAAAAAAGAAAAACTTTCATCATCATTCACTCCATCACTGTCTTGCCAGAGGGGTGCTTTACACTACAGTTATAAAACTGCAACATTAACACCCCTCCTTCAGAGTGCAGACACTGTACTTCCCATCTCCAGGACTCAAGTCCGGCCTGCCGGTTTCCCTGAATCCCTTCATAAATGTTACTTTGCTCACACTCCAACAGCACCTCAAGTATTAAAAACCATTTGTCTCCATTCACTCCTATCAAATACGCTCACACATGCTTGCTGGAAGTCCAAGCCCCTCGCACACAAAACCTCCTTTACCCCCTCCCTCCAACCTTTCCTAGGCCGACCCCTACCCCGCCTTCCCTTCACTACAGATTTATACACTCTCGAAGTCATTCTGTCTCGTTCCATTCTCTCTACATGTCCGAACCACCTCAACAACCCCTCCTCAGCTCTTTGGATAATAGTTTTGGTAATCCCGCACCTCCTCCTAATTTCCAAACTCCGAATTCTCTGCATTATATTCACACCACACATTGACCTCAGACATGACATCTCCACTGCCTCCAGCCTTCTCCTCGTTGCAACATTCATCACCCATGCTTCACACCCATATAAGAGTGTTGGTATAACTATATTCTTATACATTCCCCTCTTTACTTCCATGGACAAAGTTCTTTGTCTCCACAGACTCCGAAGTGCTCCACTCACCCTTTTCCCCTCATCAATTCTATGATTCACCTCATCCTTCATAGACCCATCTGCTGACATGTCCACTCCCAAATATCTGAATACATTCACCTCATCCATACTCTCTCCCTCCAATCTGATATCCAATCTTTCGTCACCTAATCTTTTTGTTATCCTCATCACCTTACTCTTTCCTATATTCACTTTCAATTTTCTTCTTTTACACACCCTACCAAATTCATCCACCAAACTCTGCAACTTCTCTTCAGAATCTCCCAAAAGCACAGTGTCATCAGCAAAAAAAGCAACTGTGACAACTCCCACTTTGTATTTGATTCTTTATATTTTAACCCCACACCTCTTGCCAAGACCCTCGCATTCACTTCTCTTACAACCCCATCTATAAATATATATGTATTACAATTACAATTTGATATTTGATCGATCAATCTGTATTCATGCACTCAGTGGGTTCTGAGGATGAATAAATATATTTACAAGGAAGAAGTTTTAACAGAAAAGAGAGACTCGGCTAGCACGGTCAACTGTTAAAACTCAGAACTCGGAGGAACATGAACACACACAAAAAAAAAAATTCTAGATATTGAACACTTAGTAACAAAACACACAGTCGACAATTTCTCTTAACTCAATCATCTAATTATACAGTCTATTTACATTTAACCCCAACTCTGCTAGGGTAAGATTTACACATGCAGAATGGTTATCATCTCTGGGTGGATCAAACTCTGTTACAATAGGTAACTCAACTTCTGATTGAGGAGGATCTACACTGGTATCAACAAATGATACTTGGGGATTTCTCAACACTCGTCGTGTACGCAAGGAGTAACGACAATCAGGTTGTTCCTCTGACTCACTACTAGAAGTTGAAGGTACAGGGTCAGACGGATTATCATTGTCAGTCACAACAGTCTGGTTGTCAGGGGCTTCGTCTTCGTCACATACTAACTTCATATGATCTAAATGCGATTCTTTACACTTACCTGTACTAAGTTCTCTAACTTTATACTTATTGCCATTGATATGTTCGACTACTCGATACGGGCCAACAAACTTTTGGTCTAATTTAGGCATTGCAGAAGTTTTATTAAAATTAGTAATCATCACTCTTGAACCTACTTTAATTTTAGTTGGTTTAGCTCGAGAATTACTTACTCTAGTAAATTCTACTGTTGACTTATGAAGCGTTTCACGGATTCTTCTGAAAACACTCTGAGCTTGGCTGGTACGAGTTGCTATGAAATCATCAGGATCATACGACGGTTTTGGGTTAGAATATAGCAACTCATAAGGCAAACGCTTGTCAACACCATACAAGGCGTAATGTGGCGTATCACCTATAGAAGCATTAAAAGCAGAATTTATAGCACATTGAACATCGGGTATAACTTCATCCCAGGTTGAACTATTGGGATTGACAGTGGCTCTCAAGACATCGAGTACTTTTTTATTGGTTCTTTCTGCTAAACCATTGCTGGCAGGATGGTGGGGAACAATGGTTGATTTAGTAATCTTATACAAGGCACATAGGTTTTCTAGAATCTCGTTGCAAAACTCACCTCCATTATCGGACACTAAGGATTTAGGGGTGGTATATCTACAGATTACACGTTCCTTAAACGCTTTAGCTACTGTCTCGGCAGTCTTGTCTGGAATAGGAACTAACTCACAATATCTGGTGAAATGATCGACTATCACATACAGATGTTTATTGCCTTGCGTCGTACATTGAAAATTAGTTAGCAAATCTATTGCAACTCTTTCCCATGGCTCACTGGTAGTGGGATACATTTGGATAGGATTGGGACCATTGATATTACCCTTGTGTTTCATACAAACACTACACTTCTTAACATACTCGGTAATATCAGTTGCCATACAAGGCCAAAAGTACTTCAATCTGGCTTGTTTAATCAAACGATCCATACCAGGGTGTGCAACACCTGGTGCATCGTGAATTAGCTGTAAAGCTGCTTTTACTAGTGACTGAGGAATTACTAACTGGTATGCCTGTCTACTAGGCGTTCCCAGCTCGGTTATGCGATACAATAATTCTTGATTCATAACAAAGTCACTGATGGGTGCTGGTGGCTTCACAGTAAGAATAAGATCTTCCTGGAGCAAGAATCGAATCACACCAGACCACATGGGGTCTGTTCTTTGGGCATTCTTTACATCCTCAGCACTAAATGGAGGATCAGCAGTTACTACACTGACATGACGCGATAAAGCATCTGCAACTACATTTGACTTGCCAGGTAAATGTTCAAAGGTAGGGCTGAACTCTTGGATAGTCAAAGACCATCTGGCTAGTCTTCCAGTAGGTTGTTTATTCTGGAATAATGGTATAAGAGGTGCATGATCTGTCAAGACATGGACAGGGTACTGATATATTATGTCTCGGAAGTGTTTTAAAGACCACACTATTGCTAAGGCTTCTTGCTCAGTTACTGTATAATTCCTTTCAGCCTTTGTAAGGACTCGACTAGCAAATGCAACTGCGTTGTATTTACTATTGATCTTCTGTGCAAGGACTGCACCAATGCCTATTGAACTAGCATCAGTGGATAAATAGAAAGGCTTTGTAAAATCTGGGAATTTTAAGATTGGAGCAGAAGTTAATCTTTCTTTCAAGGTTTGAAATGCTTTTACCTGACTGAAGGTCCAAACAAATGGAGCATCTTTCTTAAGCAACTCAGTTAGAGGAGCTGCTATCGAGGAAAAATTGGCAATATATGATCTATAAAAACCTGCTAAGCCCACAAAGGATCTTACGGCATCAGCAGTTTTGGGAGTTGGAAAATTCAATACTGTATCTACTTTACTTCGGTCAGTCATAACCCCTCTAGGAGTGACTACGTGACCCAGAAACGTAATTTCTGATCTGAAAAATTGACATTTAGACAGTTTGATCTTTAGATTGGCTTCTTCAAGCTTACTCAGTACCTTCTCTAGTCTTTCTAAATGCTTATTTACATCCTCGGACATAACAATTACATCATCTAAATATACCATTAGTTCTTTGCCTATAAGGCCTCTAAAGGTATTAGTCATGAGCCTCGAAAATGTGATAGGCGAGGATCTTAATCCGAAAGCCATACGACAGAATTCAAAATGACTTGTTGGAGTGGAGAATGCGGTGAGCTCTTGGCTGTCCTCGTGAAGAGGGACTTGCCAAAACCCTTGTAACAAATCGAGGGTCGAGAAGACCTTATTATCTCCGATATTACGTAAAAGGTCGCCAAGTAAAGGAAGTGGGAAACGGTCTGGAATCGTTTTCGCATTTAACTTCTTAAAGTCAATCACTGGGCGCCAAGTACCGTCCTTCTTAGGTACTTGGATTAAGGGCGCATTCCAGGGTGAGTTGCTAGGTACGATAACACCATCGTCAAGCATCTTATTTATTAAATCCTCTGCGACAGCGACTTTTGAATGCGGCATCCTGTACGCAGGTACATAAATTGGTCTGGTACCAGGTTCAAGTGGGATACGATGGGACAATAGGTTCGTTAAACCCATCTTCTCACCTGGTAAGGCAGTTGCTCTACAGTGTTTATTCAACAAATTCAACAACCGTCCGACTTCGTCTGGGAAGTCAGTGGGAGCTAAGTCTTTCACTTCTACTGGTGGAATAGAATGGTCTGGTGAAGTAGATGGATCCTCCCCAGTTGAAATAGCACCGACTCACTGGTCAGGTGACAACTCATCCTCAACCCGAATAGGGTAAGGATAGTGAACAAGGTCAGCAATGTTGGTATTGGCTCTGAGTCGAACACTGTGACCCAAGGTATTAGCGACAAGCAGGAATATCTTACTGTCTTGGACAGTATGTAAAGATGGCTCAACAAATAAACCCTTTACTCTGCAGGAATTACTGTCAACTAGGACATTGTCACCATCTGGAACATGGGGGACAACAACAGACACTCTAGTGAGGGCACTAGCTGCTACAGAGGTACAGTGGACCCCCGAGTTTCGTAAAAACTTCACTCCTGAAGTCTGCTCAAGTGCCATTACCGAACGAATTTACTCCCTTAAGGAAAAATTTCACGTAGGTTAGTCTATTTCAGACCCCCAAAAATACACTTCCACAAGAACTTACAAAATTATACTTACATAATTGCACGATTTCCGGGGTATTCTTTAACCGAGGGTCCACTGTATCTTTCTGCAGACGGCACGTGGCGTCGACAAGAGATGGCATTACTAATTCCAAATAATTGTTTTCTGACAAGGCGTCCCCTGTGGAGAAACTACTACTTGAATTAGTCGGCATTGCAGAGATAGACTCAGCACTCAAGGCTGTCTGGGATACCTCCGGCACCTGAGTAGGCTGGGCACTATCTTGCATGTCTAAATTTGTTGAGGGTGGAACACAGACTTGAGTGACAGGATTTCCAGTGTCTGGCCACTTGGCAACGCTACTAGATAACATATCATCTTGCAAGGACTTAATCCGATCTGTAAACTCTGCAGCTGTATGGCAGACCTCGGATCCAAGTTGATAACCCCAAAATGGTACAACTAGGTCATCGATTTGTGCATGCCATCGGTAAGGATCAAGCACAATTCGGAAATCTCTCATGGCAGCAAATCCGAGTAGAAGGTCACCAGGGAAACTAATCTTATCAACGACAAGGAAGGAAGTGGTTAAATCTCTACCTTGGATGGAGAAAGTAAGGGAAGTCCGACCTCTGACACGTAATTGAGAACCAGCAACACCACTAAGGTAGGACACATGAGCTGGTTCTACGAGGAGGACATGTTTTAACTGCTTATCCCTAAACAAACTAGACCTGATGATATTAACTTGTGCCCCAGAATCCATAAACACATGGACGGGTGCACCATACACGGATCCTTCTACTAAAGGACCCATAGTTGCATTGGAACTAATATGCAAACAAGATGGCGGATTTTCATCAGTAAAGGTTTCTTCCACCTCATCTCCAAAATTATCATCATCGATCACTGGAATTTCATCATTAATTACCTCATTTATCTCATCTATAGGACAATCATCATCAACTACTGGAGTTGCATCACCGCAATCCTCTCCATCGAGATCACACAGAGCCTCGAAGGAATTTTGGATGGGGATGGAGTACTCGGTATCTCCTACTGTCATCACAGGCCGGTTTGACTGGGGCACTCGGATTCCCCCGAGTTAAAGAACTGCGCTTAGTTCTGGTTATTAGGCTGAGAACCACGGCCTCTATTACCTCTCCTATTTCTACTGTATGAGCGTCCACGGAAGGATCTGGGATACCCACGGTCATTCAAAGCATTACACTCAGATGTATCATGGCCAGCTATCCTGTGATAAGTGCAATAAGGTAATTCTGGATAGGGCTCTTCGACAGTATGACGTTTCTTAGAGGCATTGTCAGGACAGTTTACTGCAATATGTCCTCTATAACCACAGTTGTAGCAGGTACGTCTGCTGTGGTCACTATAGGTACTACGATTACTACGAGCATACTGACTTTTTACACTCCCTTTTGATGATGAGCGGGAACGATAGTTACTAGGACCTTGCCGTGTTGCACAAACAACAGGCGGGACTGAGTGCTGTAGCTCAGGTAATGTGGATTGTACCGACCTATGGTGAGGGAACGATTTAGGAGGACACAAATCACGGACATGTCCAAGAGCTTCAAGTGGTTCTACACTGACTGTTAAGGGACTTGCCTTATAAGCATATACTGCTGTAGGCGGCATCAATTGCTTAATGGCACCATAAGCTGCGAATTTACCCACTGACCAACCATCCATTACATGGCCAGAAGGGAAGAAAAAAGATTTGTGGAACCCCGTCCCAAACGATGATAAGAGGGCACAGCTCTTCATCGGGCCTAGGGACCGCGTTCACTAATTCCTTTAGTACGATAAACGGATCTACAGCTTCCTTTGGATTGAGAAACTTACGTAATCTTGATTCATATTCTTCCCATTTTGTTAGACCTTTAAATTCTTTCATACGCAACAGGGTTAACACGTTATTAGCAGCTGGCGACCTAGCCAAGGATTCTTTCGCCATAGTGATAAGACGCTCCTCTGATGGAGGACTTTCCACAGATCTTGCCCTTGAACGGATTGCAAGGAACCAGTCCTCGAGACTGTCTGGGTAACCATTAAAAAGCGGTAGTGAATCAATGGGATCTCGAGAGTAATTAGAAGGACGCTCGACCTGATTCGTAGCCAATAACTGCTTGCAGGACCCAGTTAAGGGTGAAATTATCCACACTTAATGCTTTGTGTGGGGGTGGACAGGCGACTCATGTGGGATTGGCGGGGGTGACTGGGTGGAGTGGGCCCACGCTCACAGCGTCCCGCTCTCACCTGTGGTTTACGCCGTTTATAAAAGCACGTGAATTTAGCCCAGGGTGGCTTGAATAACCCAGGATACCACAGGGATGGTATTATCACTCAGAACAGCGATACACTGAAGTACAAGGACGATATAAATACGTGAACTCACGTGGCTTACTTCTCAGACAGCTGGGTGGCTTGCTGGCTTAACCTTTCACACAGGTTGACTGGCTTGGAATCTTGTAACAAATTAGCACAGCAAGGTAGAAGCTGGCTTAAGGCTAGGCTGACGTAACTGGTGGTGGCTTGGGTACTTTTGTCTCTCTCTCTCACAGACTGGCTTATTCGTTCAGAATTTGCAAAACCCGGGTCATCCCCTCATAGGTTTTAACAAATTAACAGATGAGGCACTTAGCTGACCAGGAGATACAGTAGATATTGTAGACTCTGCTTGGATGTAGATAACTGGTAACGTGGTCTCTGAAGGCACATAGGCTGTCTGCTTGCTTGTAGGAGTCTATCTCTCTATAACACCGTAATCGATAGAAATTACGGGCCCTCCGCTGGCACCACTTGTTGTGTGGGTATTGAGAGAGATATTAAGGGGTATAAGTAAACTCACGGATGGATGGTGGAGAAGTTATATTACGTGAGAGAGGAACAGTAACCCAGCACCTCCTGTCAGCTTGTAGGTCTACGGCTTAGTGAGGCCGATGCTCGGGAGGACACCCCTCACATGAGTGGGTATTGTGACGTCATAAGACTCAAGGGATCTTACATCTAAAGGCTGGTCTTACCTCATATACTACACAAGTATAGTACAATTAGTTCATATACTACACAAGTATAATACATATGATATATATATAACACGGGAGTTTGTTCCACTCATCCACAACTCTATTACCAAACCAGTGCTTTCCTATATCCTTCCTGAATCTGAACTTTTCCAACTTGAAACCATTGCTGCGAGTCCTGTCTTGGCTGGATATTTTCAACAAGCTACAGTGGACCCCCGAGTTTCGTAAAAACTTCACTCCTGAAGTCTGCTCAAGTGCCATTACCGAACGAATTTACTCCCTTAAGGAAAAATTTCACGTAGGTTAGTCTATTTCAGACCCCCAAAAATACACTTCCACAAGAACTTACAAAATTATACTTACATAATTGCACGATTTCCGGGGTATTCGTTAACCGAGGGTGCACTGTATTTACATCCCCTTTATTTATTCCTGTTTTCCATCTATACACCTCAATCATATCTCCCCTAATTCTACGCCTTTCTAGAGAGTGCAGATTCAGGGCCCTCAGTCTATCTTCATAGGAAAGATTTCTGATACATGGGATCAACTTTGTCATCCTCCTCTGTACGTTTTCCAGTGCATTTATATCCATTCTGTAATACGGTGACCAGAACTGTGCAGCATAATCTAAATGAGGCCTAACCAAAGATATATAAAGTTGAAGAACAACCTGAGGACTTCTATTATTTATACTTCTTGATATGAAGCCAAGGATTCTGTTAGCTTTATTGCGAACACTTATGCACTGTTGCCTTGGTTTCAGATTACTGCTAACCAGAACTCCTAAATCCTTCTCAATCACAAGTATTAAGATCTACATTTTTCAGTTTATATGTGGCATGGGTATTGTCCTGCCCAACAAATAGAACTTTGCATTTGTCTACATTAAACTGCATCTGCCACTTCTCCGACCACTGCATCAGTCTATTCAAATAATCCTGGAGTGCTCTAATGTCCTCATTAGAATGGATTGGACGGCCTATTTTCGTGTCATCAGCAAATTTCCTTATGTTGCTATTTATTCCCTCATCTTTGTCGTTTATGTAAATTGTAAACAACAGGGGGCCCAAAACTGACCCCTGTGGGACACCACTTGAGACGTGCCCCCATTCTGATTTCTCCCCATTTATGCAAACTCTCTGCTGCCTATTTGTCAACCATGCCTCTACCCAGGAAAAAATTTCTCCTCCTATTCCGTGTGCCTTAAGTTTCCCAATAGCCTCTGATGTGGAAACTCTATCAAAGCCTTACTGAAGTCCATATACACAATATCATATTCATTACCATGATCTACCTCCTCAAACACCTTAGTGAAAAAAGTTAGTACTGTACATTCATTTATTTACTATATCTTTACTATGTATAATTCTTAATCTCATTAAAATGTACTTTTTTAATATTTTGGGTTTCTGGAACAGATTAATTGTATTTCCATTATTTCTTATGGGAAATATTGATTCGATTTTCGAACATTTCGAATTTAGAACAAGCTCCTGGAACGGATTATGTTCGATTTTCGGGGTTCCACTGTACTACAGGAAAATTGTAGTAGGTTGGTATAGAGCAACCTCACAAGGAAGTTTTGTCACACAAGTATAAAATGCAAGCCTAATAACCCTTCAAGTGGCCATCACGTAGATCAACGTTATCGATGCCAGGGTCCCTGACGTAGACCACATTAAGCAGCGAGTGGTAAATTTTGGCCTAGATACGGGGAATGGGTCTGTGCGATGAGTGTGCACAGCATAAAAAAAAAATCCTGCCCTATTTGGTGCATGATGAGAAAAGCAAAACTCCGATCTTGTGTTTGGTTCAAAATAGCACTATGAAGTGTTTTCTAGGATACTTTTTCCAGTTTTATGGAAGATATACTACTGAAACAGAGATAATTTTGGCTGGTTTCACGACTGGAAGTACAGCTTGAAATTAGGCTTAACATAGCAGAAATATTACATTTTTGCCAATTCAAAATGGAAGGAAAGTGTAACTTATAGGAGAGGCCTGGAGACATGATTAATGAACAGAGGAAATGTTGGTTTAGTGCCTACATTGTTTATTTTCAACTTTTTTAATTAATTTTTTTAATTTTGCATAAAATTGGCCAAATTGCTGATGTGTGCACTTTATAGGGTTGTTCTAACAGTTGAATGGGTAATTTCTTGTGCTCAATAAATAGAACTAAAGACATACTAGCAAAATAGCTAAAAATTTGTAAAATGGAGCAATGAAATTGGCTTAAAACAGTATTCCTAGTGGGCGAAATTGCCGATGCGCAAGTCGAGCCTAGACCGCTACATTTGCGACTGTGTAATTCCAAACCTTTTCCATCAAATTTTTTACTTTTGTACTTCAGAAAACGTTCTCTACCATTTCAATGTTGCCTGCCATACCATTACAACTGCACAGACAGCTGCTACCTCTGCACTAGATATGACACTCTTGTGCCTGTCATAAAATGACAACAATGTAGGAAGTTACCAGCTATGACACTGTTGTCTCCCTCAGAACCAGCTGTGACACTGTTGTCTCCCCTGATTATTATTATTATAATCAAATAGAAACGCTAAACCACAAGGGTTATACAGCGCTGCAGGTTATTGTAGGATGCAGGGAGAGTGGGTTGTAAGAGGGAGATGGACGATTAGTAGGGTATGGAGTGCAAGATGACGGTGGATAGTGCAGGGATGGAGGGTAGCAAGAGATCGAGGTAGAAGGGACTGAGGGAGATGCTAGAGGTATAATCTTCAGATTTGTGTAGTAAGTCAATTTCTGTCAAAAGTCAATGAGAGAGTCAGGATTAAAGGAGGGTCCATCTGCAATAAGGGAAGGTAAAGAAAGGGCCGCAGAGCAAAGACGTCGTTGGAGGTAAATTCTGTGTGCTCGTTGATAAGTGGGCAGTCCAACAGGATATGTCGAACTGACACTGGAACCTGACAATGCTCACAGAGAGGGGCAGGGAGCCTCTCCATGAGATACCCGTGAGTAAGGCGAGTGTGGCCGATGCGAAGACGGGAGGAGTAGTCTCCCAACCTCGACATTGGTGACAGAAGAAGGCCAGAAACCTATAACCGGTTTAATAGAATGAAGTTTGTTATTCAGCAGG
>WNWK01018231.1:0-40466 GCA_009830355.1 Cherax destructor | reverse complement strand
GAAACAATATACTGATAAAATAAAAATCAAACCTTTTCCTTAGCCTTCCTTGGTCTTCTAAATTTTCCTTATTTTTCATCTCTAAAATAGCCATTTGGTTTGATTTTCCCTTTTTTAATTCTGGTCGTCCCAAAATTTATTTAAACTTCGCCGAGGTCAGAAATGGCTGCTTCTGCTGCTACTGATATATTACTGCTCCTGAAAAATCAAAATTTAAACAAAATTTTTTTTAGACTATTAAAAAACAATTAAAAAATTATCAGTTGTTTTTGTAATTATCATCACCCTCCTATCAGTTGATTCCACTATCCAGAATTACAGATTAGGTAAAGGCACAAGGTAACCAATTTTTTTAAAAAAAAAAATGCCAACAGATGAATTCTTAACTCCTTTTTTCCTCAGTAAGCCTCTTGAATATTTTTTCTTTCAATGTTCCTGTTTTCACACTTGGCCTTATCCTCTAAAGGCAAGCAAGACTAGGCAACAACCAGATAAAAAATTGGGTAATCAAACCAAAAAATGTGTGGTTGACAGATAGGCAGCAGAAAGTTTGCACGGGGAGAAACGAGTGGGGGCACATCAGAGAGTTTCCACAGGGTCAGTGTTGGGCGCTTTGTTGTTAAAAATTTATATAAACAGCATTGATGAGGGAATAAATAGCAACATAAGCCAGAAATGATAAGGAAAAAGGTGAGTGGTGCGTTGAGGTATCTGTGGAGACAAAAACGATCCATGGAGGCAAAAAGGGGGAATGTACGAAAGTATAGTGGTACCAACACTCTTATATGGGTGTGAAGCATGGGTTAAAAATGCTGCAGCGAGGAGGAGGCTGGAGGCAGTGGAGATGTCCTGTCTAAGGGCAATGTGGGTAAAAATATTATGCAGAAAATTAATGGGAAATTAGGAGAAGGGGGGGAGTTACTAAAAGTATTTGTCAGGGGGGTGAAGAGGGGTTGGAGGGGTTTTGGCATTTTGAGAGAAACAAAGGGGGAAGACTTGGAGAGCGTAAAAAACGGGGGGAAGGAAGGCAGGGAGGGTCGCCCAGAAAAGGTTGGGGGAAGGGGGGGAGGTATTGTGGGGAGGGGCTTGGCTTCCAGCAAGCATGTGTGAGCTGTTAGATAGGGGTGAATGGAGACAAATGGTTTTTGGGACATGACGATCTGTTGGGTGTGAGCAGGGTAACTTTTTTGGGGGGGTTCAGGAAACCAGTTAATTGATTTAGTTGGATTGAGTCCGGGGAAAGGGAATACAATCCCGATTTAAAGGGGGTGGGGGGTAGTGACAACTGGGGGGAAAATTTAGCTGTCATATCTGAGCCCCTGCAAAGACAGTGATTATGTATGAGTGTGGTGAAAGTGTTGAATGATGATGAAAGTATTTTTTTTTGGGGGGTTTTTTTTTGGGTCACCCCCCCCTGGGGGGGGACGGGGCCACGTTGAAAAAAAAAAAAAAAAAAAAAAAAAAATTTCCATGACACCAAAATAGGTCACCAATTCATTCTAATGAGGACACTAGAGCACTCCAGGAAGATTTGAATAGACTGATGCAGTGGTTGGGGGAAGTGTCGAGGGGTTTAAAAACAGTGGCCCCCCAGTTCGTTTTTGCCCAGAATGCTGCTAAGTCCTTTAACGAATTTGTTCCCATAAGGAATAATGTAAATTAGATTACCCCTTTTTGACCCCAAAAATACATTTTTAAACGCATTTTAAAAAAAACACTTACAAATTGTTGATTTTGGGGGCAGAGACCGGGGGGGCCCCTGTATAGACAAATGCAAATTTTAAACACTGGACAGAAAAAACCCCTGGAAAAAAAACTAAATAATGTAGATCTTAATATTACTGATTAAAATTGGATTTGGGAGTTCTGGGTTTAAAAAAACAAAACCAAGACAAAGTGCATAAGTGTTTGCAAAAAGCAAACAGAATCCTTGACTTCATATCAAGGAGCATAAATAATAGGGGGCCCAGGTTGTTCTTTTTAAATCTGTATATCTTTGGGGTTTGGCCTCATTTAGATTATGCTGCACAGTTCTGGTCACCGAAAAGAATGGATATAAATGCACTGAAAATAAAAGAAGGATGACAAAGTTGACCCATGTATCAAAATTTTCCCCATGAAGACAGACTGAGGGCCCTGAATCTGATTTTAGAAAGGAAGAATTAGGGGGATATGATTGGGTTATAAATGAAAACGGGGAAAAAAAAAGGGGAAAGTAAATAGAGTCCAAAAATATCACCAAGACGGCCAAGCAATGGTTTTTTTGGAAAAAAATTTAGATTCAGGAAGGATATGGAAAGCCTGGTTTGGTAATAGAGTTGTGGATGAGCGGAACAAACTCCCGACCCCCATAGAAGCAAGACGTTGTAGTTTTAAAAAAAGGTTGATAAATACAGAGGGGGGTGAGTTCCCGACTACTTGTGCTAAAGGTCTGATCCCCCCTTCCTTAAAGGGGGTGTGACTTGACCTGACTAAGTGGGTCATTGGTTTGCCGGGGGTAATTGGGGCCTGCCTTGCATGGGCCAGTGGGCCTGCTTGAGTGTTCCTTCTTTCTTATGTTCATGATCCAAGGAAGTGCAACACTAAACTCTCAGTGACCATCCATCATTTTTTCAAGAGACCCATCTAAAGGAGAGTAAATGATTTCCTACTAGGTGATATGAGACTAATATTTCCTTCTTATTTACACTGGTATTGATAGAAATACCATGACACTTCAACAGACACAGGTCTGTTGAAGTGGCATGATATGTTCTATACAATACCAGTGTAAATTTAAAGTTTAGGTCCTGTTAGGATGACAGTTTAATAATCTAATAGGTCTGATAGTTGGTGCATTTAGAATAAATGCTGTTCATGTACATTCTCCCCTAAAAACTGATGTAGAATAGAAATATTCGGGCAAGAAAAATTAGAGAACATCAGCTATGCCACAAATCCCTATAAAAGCAGTACAGTGAAACCCCGAGTTTTGAACGCCCTATCGTATTTTCAGTTTAAACCGTTTTTCAGCTAAATTTTTGTCCCAGTTTAGAGCTGTGCCCTGGGTTTTGCCCCACATACCAGACCTGTCCGCACCTGCGGCCTCCCCGCGCAGGCCGTGAGTCAGTCTAGCTTTGTTTATCTTTATCTTTGAGTGAACATTACCCTGCGCACTTATCCAAACATTTCACAATTAATTCATTGTGTTTGGTGCTTGTTTATGAGGCGATGTGAAATGTCCCCAAAGGGCCCAAAGAAATTCTAGTGGCACCCCTTTGGAAAGAAAGGAGAAACACCAAAGAAGTGAAGAAAGAAATAGTAAAAATCAGAGTGGTGTGGAGTTGTGGAGCTTGCCAGGATGTATGGCAAAAGCAAATCAACAATTGCGAGGATGTGGAAGAGTTGGTGGAGGACCACAGGGAAGAGCTAACCACTGAAGAGCTGGAAGAGCTTCATCTGGAAAAAGCATAAACCACAGTTGAGGAACTTGCTTCAGAGGAGGAGGAGGAAGAGGGAGGAAGGAGGTGCCTTCTTCAGTGATTAAGGACATGTGTGGAATGTGGAATAGGTTGCAAAGTTTTGTGGAAAAATACCACCCTGAGCAAGCTGAAACAAGCCAATCTGCAACATTTAGGACAAAACCATGTCCCATTTTAGGCATCTAAAGAGGTAGAAACAGAGACCTGACAGTTATTTTGTGAGACAGGGGTCCAGTGACTCTGTTAGTCCTGTGGCATTAAAAGACAAAGAAGGAAGTAACCCTAGATAAGGACTTGTACCTAAACTTTATGGAAGGGGTTCCCCTTCCAAACAATAAGTGCTCCCCCACTCCTCCTCCCTATCTTCCAGATGCCAGCAACAGTCTTCAATAAAGGTAAGAAAAGTTATTTTAAATGTTTATTTAAATGTTTATTTATCTATTGTATTACTAATTTATTACTGTATATATTTATCTGTGTTTGTGTATGTAAACTATAGTTATTCTTTAAAAAAATTTTTTTTTTGTGAATATTTTTGTGGGTTGGAATGGATTAATTGGATTTATATTTATTTCTTATAGGAAATAGTTTGACTTTAGGACTTAGTCCTGAAACGGATTGTTCGAAACTCGAGGTACCACTGTACTAATCTTCAAAGTCTATTGTCAGAACCATAATCACTTACTAAATTTGGTTAACCCTTTTACTGTCGGAGGCCCCATTCTTAAACTGTATTCTATGTCGGAAAATTTAGGGAAAAAAATAAATTATTTTTCTTTAAATGATAGAGAATTTTTCCCATTTAAACACCAAAAGTATGAAATTTGATTGAAAACTTGGGGAAATTTCGCTCGCAAAGTTAGCGATGTCAGTGATATATACGCATCGGCGATTTTGCCGACTTTACCCCCTATTTTACGCCAATTCCATTGGGACAGTCCACAAACTCATAGCTATTTCTTTAGAACTCCAGTTCTATCGATTTGCAAGAAATCACCAATTTACGATTTTTCCCAATATGGTCATAATTTTGCCAATTTTATGAAAATAAAAAAGATGTCAATTTCAAAATAGGGTCCAGAATAAACAATGCAGGCATCTCTAGCACTAAAATAAGATGTTATCTGTTCATTAGTCATGTCTTTAGGCCCCTCTTACATTACTCTTGCTTTCTATTTTGATTTTTTATTCACACAAAAATAGAAGATTTATTGTTATGCAGACTATTGCATTATTGTAAAACTGTATAAATAATATCTGTGCACTTGTGAAAGAATATTAATCACCAGTTGATGTTATTGGACGATGGTGTGATTTGTTTATTTGAACATTGGCAAAAATCGAACATTTCCGCATTTACCATTTCAAGATCACATCATGAAACTAATCAAAATCATCTCTATTCCTGTAATATGTTTTCCATTCTATCAAATGAGACCATGGAAAAGAGAATACAACCATAAATACTATACGAAAAAACCTCAAAGACGGCTTAATTTTAAAAAAAACGGTCAGAGTTTTTTTTCATTATGTACTGTTGCTGCAGGTTTTTTTTATACTGCGACACTGACCACACAGACCCATTCTCTCACATGTGGGCCTACCAGCTTCTCCTGCTTAATTTGAGGCCGCTAGAATTTAGGGATAACACGTCCAAACATTTCAAGACGATATAAGTCCAAACAGTCAAAGGGTTAAGAAACTCCCATTAATTAATTTATAAATTTTTTCCAGGATTATGAGAAACAAGACAAAATTAGAGCTGGAAATAAAATCTGGTTACACACAGAAAATTCCAAGGACTGTCAGAAAGTAACTGATACATTTAAACAATTAACAGGTAAGACAATGGAGGGCATAGGGAATTACTATAAAAAACCACTTTTTAAAGGTTAAAGGTTTAAAAACTAAAGACAGGGCCATACAGCATTCCCAAGGTAAAGGTACACTGATGTCTTGCAGAGAATTCAATCAGATTGTTCAATTGGTTACACTGTATCAATATTGTTAACTTAGATTCTCAGTACTGGGCTCCACTCCCACACCAGCCATTGTGAGGGTGATATTTAAAAATAAAGTGACTAACTTACATTTAAAGAATTTACATCATAATTGAAGAAAACTGAAAGATTAAAGGTACTTAATCTTGAATAAAGACACAAATACAGTATAATACATTCCTTTACTACCAACATTTCATCCACACAGTGAGCTTTATCAGGTCACAAACAGATCTGGGTAAAACATTGTCAGTAAAGGACACATTATACTGCATTTGTCATTATCCATCTTGTTGGTATTTAATACCATTTCCATCATTCTTAATCTTGTTGGACAATATTTACAATATAAACAGACCTGGTAACGCTGAGGCTCTAGGCCTCCAACTGCCTGTTTGATTCTTCTGCTCAGTATAAAGTGCTTGTAACTCTTGTTCCAGTTCAAGCATTTCCAAAAAAGAAAATACTGTAGTAATTTTAAATTTACGTCTGAAGACACAAATGTTGATATTTTAAACCATTGCATTAAGAAATGGAAAAAGAGTGCGTGTGTGAGTGTGTGTGATAGGAGTGAGTGGGGACAAATGGTTTTAAACCTAACAACCTGTTGGTGTGAGAGGTATAATTTTGTGAAATATCCAACTGACCTGAACAACTACAGGCCAATACGATTTAACTTACCTTTCTAAAATCTTGAAAAATTAACATAAAAATTTTTTTATTCCTACCTAGTCTCCCCAACAACTCAACCCCAGTCAGTTTGGATTCAGGCCGAAAAGCAGGAATGATGCTATAATGCATATGCTTGAACTAATATATACTACGGCACTCAAAAAAAAAAAAACTCCTTTTAATCTTCATTGATCTAAAAAAGCTTTGATACAGTTGATCATGACTTATTGCACCTAAAGTTAACTCATTATGGAATAAGAGGGCATTCTAACTACCTGAAGTCAACCAACAGCAGAAACCAGTATGTATACACAAATATAACTTACCACATAACCAGTAACTGTTGGTGTCCCCGGTAGTGTCCTTGGCCCACTTCTCTTTCTCATTTACATCAATGATCTACCAAATGCATCTAAACTCCTTAAACCCATACTATTCGCAGATGACACTACTTACGTCTTCTCTCACCCAAATCCACTCATACTAACTAACACTGTAAATGCTGAACTTCAAAAAATATCTACATGGATGATGACAAACAGGCTTACTCTCAATATAGACAAAACCTACTTCATGCAATTTGAAAAAAGGGTCTCAAATGTACAGCTTAACATAATGATAAATGGATCGCCCATTTCTAGACTCACCGAAGGTAAATTTCTAGGATTCCACCTTGACAGCAGTCTCAAATTCCAGACGCACATACGGCAAATTTCTAAGAAAGTGTCTAAGACAGTAGGCATTCTATCGAAGATATGGTACTATGTACCGCAATCAACTCTCCTTGCTCTGTGCCACTCCCTCATTTACCCCTATCTCACCTATGGAGTCTGTGCAAGAGGCTCAACTACAGTAAATCACCCAGCAGTCATATTGATAACAAATTCCAACTCAAGACAGCATACTCGCCACTATTCAAGAGTCTTAACTTACTTAATATACAAAACACCCACACTTTTTATTGTGCTTACTACATACATAGGACACTGTACTCTAATATAAACCTTCTTCTCTCAAACTCCTCCTTGACAGCTGCAACAGAACACACAACCATAATACAAGACACAGATCACTCCTTGATATCCCTCATGTCCATCTCTCCCTATGCAAAAATGATATGCACATAAAGGGCCCTAAGATTTGGAATTCACTGCCAGAGAAAAACAAAAGGACCCTGTCTGCAAATCAGTTCAAGATTCTTCTTAGAAATCACTTACTCACTAAAGCTAAACTGCTTCCAAGCTGCTTTCAAATTCACCTCCATTACACATACAGTGGTACCTCGACTACGATGGTCCCCAAACTCACCCTTTTATGTAAGTTTATTTTTTAAATGCTTTTGTAAGTGTAATTTTGGGGTCTAAAAGGACTAGTCTATTTTACAACATTTCTTAAGGAGATAAATTCGTTTGGTAATGGCATTTGAACAGCATTCTGGAATGAAAAATATCGTAAGTCGAGTACCACTGTACTGGCTAAAAAAAAAAAAAACAATACCTACCCAATACTGCCTTACACTCAATTCTAACGTTCTCAAACTGTAAACTACTTTCAAAACGCACATTGTAATATTCCCATATTGTAATTTAAATAATTTTACTGTTGATATATACAACCTATATAATACTTTCAACTTGTCCCATTGTAATACAGTGGACCACCGGTTTACGACTAATTCGCTCCAGAATGCTGTTCAAGTGCCGTTACAAACAAAGTTGTTCATATTAGAAATAATGTAAATTAGATTAGTCCTTTTAGACCCAAAATACACTTACAAAAGCACTTACAAAATACACTTACATAATTGTTCGAGTTTGGAGCAGTACGTAACCGGGGTCCACTGTATTCCCATATTGTAATTTGAGTAAATTTACTGTTTGCTATACATGGTACCTCAGTTTTTGTCGATAATTCATTCCAGAATGCTGTTCGAGGCCGTTACCGAACGAATTTGTTCCCATGAGGACAAATGTAAATTAGATTAGCCCATTTCAGACCCCAAAAATACACCATAAAGCACTTCAATATACCTTAATAATTGTTCGGTTGGGAGCTGTCAGAAAACCGAGGTACCACTGTACAATGGTCCTCGGTTTTCGTGCATCTCCAAACTCGAACATTATGTAAGTGTGCTTGTAATGCTGTTCAAGTGTATTTTTGGGGCTAACAACCTACGTGACATTATTCTTAAGGAAGTAAATTGCCTGCAATAGCACTGAGCAGCATTCTGAACTGAATTTTCGGTGAAAACCGAGGGACCACTGTACATATATAAAAATAGATGTACAACTTTAACAAACTACGATTCATTTGTATAGTATTAAGTAGTCTGTAAGCCATTAAATTTAGTCTGCCCATAATGCCAAGGCATGATAGTGGCTCTCTCTGCACTGCAACTCATTATTGTAATTCTTCTTCTTTCAACACGTCAGCCATTTCCCACCGAGGCAGGGTGGCCCAATAGGAAAACGCAAGTTTTTTTTTTTTACATTTAGTAATATATACAGGAGAAGGGGTTACTAGCCCTGCCCGGCATTTTAGTCGCTCTTACGACACGCATGGCTTACGGAGGAAGAATTCTATTCCACTTCCCCCATGGAAATTATTGTAATTACACACTGTAAACTATGTAAATAGGAATCCCTACAACAAATCAATCACATTGTAAACTTGCAAAGAAATAAATATTTGCATTTGTATTTGTAAGGAAAACTGGTTAAGGACTTGAGTCCTAGATGTGGAAAGTAGAGCACCTGCACTCCAAAGGAGGAGTCTGGGATATCTGCTGATTAGAGGAACATCTAAACTGCAATTATGTTGGTAGAATTACCGACAATATGTTGGAAAAGGAGAGGAAAAGCAAAACATTGCCACAATAAAATGTCACATTAGTTGCATTTGTGTCCTTTTACCTAACAACATCTAAACTGCCATATCGGGCCCCTGACAAGACAGTTATTGTGTAAATGATGGTAAAGTGTTTCTTTTTTTTGTCACCCTGCCTCGTGGATGGCCAGCATGTTAAAAAAAAAAAAATTAACATGCTGGATGTCTCCCACAGAGGCAGAGTGACCAAAAAAAGAAACACTTTTCCCATCATTACACTATCTGTCTTGCCAGAGGCGCACAAATACGACAGTTTAGATGTTCCTCTAAATAGCAAATATCCCAAACCCTCCATTGAAGTGCAGAAACTGTACTTCCAACCTTCAATACTGAAGTCTGGCTAACTGGTTTCCTGAATCCTTTCACAAAATATTACCCTGCTCACTGTCAAACAGCTCATCAAGTCCCAAAATCATTCATCTAGACTCACTCCTATCTATCACGCTCGTACCTGCCTGCTGTATGTCCAAGCCCCATGCATACAAAACCTCTTTATCCTTTCCCTCCATCCTTTTCTAAGATGACCCCTACCCTTCCTTCCCTCCACTACAGATTTATACATCCTCCAAGTCATCCTATTGTGCTCTATTCTCTCTAAATGACCAAACCACCTCAACAACCCCTTTCAGCCCACTGAATAATACTTTTAGTAACTCCACATCTCCTAATTCTCACTATGACTTCTATGCATAATATTTATGCCAAACATTGTCCTTAGACACAACATCTTCACTGCCTCCAGCCTCCTCCTCACTGCAACATTCACAATCCATGCTTCCCCATAATGAGGGCAAATTCCCGGGTCTGTATCTTGACACCAACCTGAAATTCAACACCAATATCAACACATAGCAAAAAAAAAATCCAAAACAGTTGGGATCATCTCAAAGATACGTTACTATGTACCAAAATCAGCCCTACTCAAACTATACTACTCACTCATCTATCCCTACCTCACCTATGCTATTTGTGCCTGGGGATCACAGCAGCAACCCACCTAAAGCCAATAATAACCCAACAAAAGCTGCAGTAAGAATTATCATACAATCCAATGCTAGACAACACCCCTCACTCTTCAAAGACCTAAACTTACTCACTGTACAAAACTTTCACACCTACTACTGTGCAACCTACATTTACAGAACCATCAATTCTAATATTAACCCTGAACTTAAACACTTTAATAATAATAATAATAATAATAATAATTTTTATTTCAATGCATGTTACAAGTGTACAATGTTATTGGTAGTTACAATTATAAAAACAATTATAAAACTGTAATGAAGGAGAGCCACTGGCACCATGGCATTAGGGGCAGTTTATTCTAGAGACTTATTCACTAAGTACTTAATGCTAAAGAAATTGATTGAGTTTATTCTAGTTCTGTATTATTTAAATTATTAAATGGTTATACATACTATTAAAAGACAATACAAGAGAAATTGGTTGAGTTTAATCTAGTTGTAGAATTTATTTCAAATTACAGTATGTTGATGCTATACTAGTATAATAACAATACTAGAAATAGTTTTTAGAGTTTCATCTAGATATATATTTTATTTCAAATTAAGAAAATGATGATACTATAAGATTTTAAATGACAATATGATGATATGAAATTGCAACAAGTGTTAAGGAGGATGAACATATCAAATTGAGATCTTCTTAAGTAAAATAATATTGGGTTTGGAAGTTTGTTACAGTATGAGTATTTAGTATAGGGTGAGTAGGTGATTTTTGAGAAGAGTCTTGAATTGATTTTCCGACAAGGTTAACTTGATATTTACTGGTAATGAATTCCAGATTCTGGGGCCCTTTATGTGCACAGAATTTTTACATTGGTTAGTATGGACTCGGGTATGTCAAAAGTGATCTGTGCCTTGTGTCATGTCTGGGGACCTATTAAAGTTGTTGAGGAGAATTCTGAGCGCAGGGTTGATATTAGCATGTAGAGTTTTATGTATGTAGAAGGCACATGAATAGGTATGAATATTTTTTATGGTGAGTAGTTTTAAGGTTCTGAATATAGGTGGAGTATGCTGTCTAGAGTGGGAATTTGTTATCATCCTGACTGCAGCCTTTTGCTGGGTTATGAGTGGTCTAAGGTGATTTAATGTTGTTGAGCCCATGCACAGATTCCATAGGTGAGATAAGGGTAGATAAGAGAATGATATAGTGCAATGAGAGCTGGTTGAGGCACATAATAGCGTATCTTAGATAATATACCTACTGTCCTTGAGATTTTCTTGGAAATTTGTTGTATGTGTGTTTGGAATTTAAGACTACTGTCAAGGTGGATTCCTAGGAATTTTCCCTCTGTGAGCCTTGTGATGGGTGAACCATTTAGCGTTATGTTAAGTGGAACATTTGTAGCTTTGTTTCCAAACTGAATGTAGTAGGTCTTGTCCGTATTGAGAGTAAGCTTATTTGTCATCATCCATGTTGATATTTTCTGTAATTCGGCATTAACTGTGTTGGCTAGTACGACTGGATTTGGGTGAGAGAAGACATATGTTGTGTCATCTGCAAACAAAATGGGTTTGAGTAGTTGTGATGCATTCGGTAGGTCATTTATGTAAGTGAGGAATAGGAGGGCCCCAGGACACTACCTTGAGGACACCGACTGTAATTTGTTGTGTGGAAGAGTTCTCTCCATTTGTGTTCACGTACTGACTTCTGTTGCTAAGGTACGACTTTAGGTAGTTGAGGGGTGCCCCCTAATACCATAGTGCGCTAATTTTGTGAGCAATAAATCATGGTCGACTGTATCAAATGCTTTCGTAGGTCTATGAAGATTCCCAGCGGAACTTCTTTCTTCTCAAGTGCGGTGTATATTAACTCTAACATGTGTGTTATAGCATCGTTTGTGCTCTTGTTGGTCCTGAATCCAAATTGACAGGGGTTTAGTACATTGTGTGAGACGAGGTAGGAATAGATCTGTTTATGAATTAATTTTCGAAGATTTTAGAAAGCAGTGGTAAATTTGAGATTGGTCTGTAATTGTTCAAGTCAGTTTGGTCACCTCCTTTGTGGATCGGGTGACCCTAGCTATTTTGAGAATTGATGGGAAGGTTGAAGATTCAATGGATTTATAGAATAATGCTGCTATAATTGGTGACAGTACATGTGTAGCTTTTTGTACATAAAGGGTGGTAAGCTGTTTATGTCTCCTGCTTTGTTTTTAAGGGTGTTGATTATGAGTGAGACTTCAATTGAGTTGGTAGGAGCTAGGAATAGTGTATCTGGGTAGGTGTTGGTGAGGTAGTCTGTTGGACGAGTGTTCGAGCTAGATTCTTTCCTATGGTGGAGAAGAAAACATTAAGTCTGTTTGCTGTCTCAGTTGGTGAGAGTAGGGGTTCGTCTGTTTTTGATAATTTGATGGTATTGTTCGTGGATATCTTTTTATTTCCTAGAATTGTAGATAGGGTTTTCCAGGTCTTTTTCATATCACCTTTTACGGTCTGGAGTCTGTTCTCATAATACAATTTTTTGGACCTTCTTATCAGGCTAGTAAGGATTGATGAGTAGCGTTTGGATTGTTCTCTGGTTATTAGACCCCTTCTATATTGTTTTTCATATTGGTGCCTCTTATTTATGGATTTAAGGATGCTGGGTGTTAGCCAGGTTGTTAAGTCTCTTAGCTGTGATCTGTTTAGTTTTTTTGGGCAATGTCTGTTATAGAGGTTATGTTTTTTTAAGAAAGTTCTTGATGCATTCATTAGTATCTGAATGTGTTTCCAATTCATTAAGCCAGTCAATGTTCGTCATAGCTGATATAAAATTATTAACAGCAGACTCATTATGTAGTCTGAAGGTAACTTTTGCAATTTCTTGGGGCAGAATGCCTAGGTTAGTTATGAGAAAGGTAGGGTAGTGGTCTGTGGTGTTTTCTGTGATTATGCCTGATTTTAGAGGAGATATTGTGTTAGTCCAGATGTGGTCTAGTAACGAGGTACTATTATCGGAGATTCTTGTAGGTTTTGATATTGTTGGTAGTAATAAGCAGTTGCTCATAGTGTTTGTGAATTCAGTTACCTGCGGGTCTTGGTCATGTAGGAGATTTATGTTGAAATCTCCTGTGAGCAGCAAATGATCTTTGTTAAGGCGTGAATCGATTATCAGGTTTCCTAGTTTTTCACTAAAGTGGCGGATGTTTGACTGTGGTAATCTGTAGATGTTTATCACTGTGAGGGTTTTTGCAGGTCTTTTGATTTAAATTTAGCTATAATATATTCTCCATGTTCATCCCTTGTACAAGAATTTTCGATACAATCGAGTTGATCTGTATAATATATTGCTGTTCCACCCCCTCGCTGGTCTGTCCTACAGTTGTGAATGGCTGTGTAACCTGGGATGGCATAGATACCTGTAGTATCAGGCTTTAGCCAGGTCTCAGTGAGTGTGATGATTGACATATTGGACTGTAGGGTTTGGGAGTAGTGCTGTGAGGTCATCATAATGTTTGCTCAACGATCTAACATTGTAATTGAAGATAGTTAAGTTATTGTTGGCTCTGAGTAATGTCTTTGCTTGATCAGCTGTGTAATAGTTACAATTGCTGTTGGAGTCATGTAAGTCATTTAATAATAGGTTGATATCAGGATCAATGCCTGTAATCATAGGAATTAATGTGATTCTATAACTAGACTTGGGAACAATAGATTATGCTAAACTTAATGATATGGTATTAGATTAAAGTCTTACTTGCTAATGGATTAACACAATTATGTGCAAGTGTTTACGGGAAATTTTTTACAGTGATATAGGATATTTGAATAATGTTAATGATATACTAATTTAACTGTCTAATGAATGGTTAGAACAACTTCAATGACTAGTATTAAATTGGTATGGAAAAAGAAATTTTTGATTCAATGTGGCACTGGTTGAAACTTTAGTACAGTGGACCCTCAGTTAACGAAATTAATCCGGTCCAGGAGCTATTACTTAATCTGAAACTTTCGTTATCTGAAACCTTATTTCCCATAAGAAATAATGTAAATACAATTAATTCGTTCCACAAAAAATAATCACTCAAAAAAAAAAAAAAACATTTACTTACCTTTATTGAAGAGTTGCAAGCATCTGGAAGGTAGAGTTGCTGACAGGGGCAGGGTGTTAATGGTTGGAAGGAAATCCTCCAAAAGGACTTCAGGTAACAAGTCCCTCTCTGGGGTTACTTCCTTTCTTTTCTTTTAATGCATGAATGCTACACTCCCTGCATGCCTGCTACACTCCCCTGCATGCCTGCTACACTCCCTGCATGCCTGCTACACTCCCTGCATGCCTGCTACACTCCCTGCATGCCTGCTACACTCCCTGCATGCCTGCTACACTCCCTGCATGCCTGCTACACTCCCTGCATGCCTGCTACCCCTCCCGCATGAACGCTGCACTCCCCTGCATGAACGCTACACTCCCTGCATGAACGCTACACTCCCTGCATGCCTGCTCACTCCCTGCATGAATGCTACACTCCCTGCATGAATGCTACACTCCCTGCATGCCTGCTACACTCCCTGCATGAATGCTACACTCCCTGCATGCCTGCTACTCCCTGCATGCCTGCTACACTCCTGCATGCCTGCTACACTCCCTGCATGAATGCTACACTCCTGCATGAATGCTACACTCCCTGCATGCCTGCTACACTCCTGCATGCCTGCTACACTCCCTGCATGCCTGCTACACTCCCTGCATGAATGCTACACTCCCTGCATGCCTGCTACACTCCCTGCATGCCTGCTACACTCCCTGCATGCCTGCTACACTCCCTGCATAATGCTACACTCCCTGCATGAATGCTACACTCCCTGCATGCCTGCTACACTCCCTGCATGAATGCTACACTCCCTGCATGAATGCTACACTCCATGAATGCTACACTCCCTCCATGAATGCTACCACTGGGGTGCCACTAGGAAGCTTCTTTGGACCCATGGTGACTTATTTCACAGTGACAATCACTAAACCACCAAAAAAGACACCAAATATATTGTGAATCTTTGAAAGAGCGCGCTAGGTAATGTTCTCTCAATGGTAAACAACGCTTCACTGGTGTCCTGCGCTTGCGCGGAGCAGGCGGACACGTCTAATACCTTTCGGTAACCGAGGAATTTTTTGCTAACCGATTCCCAAAAAGCTTACGTTTCCGAAACTTTGTTAACGGGACCTTTCGTTAACCGAGGGTCCACTGTATATGAAAGGCAATAAGAGGTTAATGAATGCAAAGAGCTATTGAACTAGAAGTTAAAACAGATTTGACTAATATTAAAAGTAGTTTTGATTAAATTGAAGTTAATAAAGTGACTGAAGTTGGCTAATGGTAAAAGGTATTTATAAAATATAAGTAAATGATTGCACTTATCAGGTAGTTGCTTATAAAGGAAATATAAAGTAAGTCACATATACAATGAGGTAGTTGTTAGAATATATGAATACAATTAAGCAAATAAAGTGACTGAAAGTTGACTAAAGTTGGCTAATGGTAAACAGTATTTATAAAATATAAGTAAATGATTGCACTTATCAGGTAGTTGCTTATAAAGGAAATATAAAGTAAGTCATATACACAATGAGGTAGTTGTTTGAATATAAGAGTACAATTAAGCAAATAAAGTGACTGGAATTTGCTTTTGGTAAAAAGGTATTTAAAAGTATGAGTAAATAATTGCACTTATTTGGTAATAGCTTATAAGAAAAAAAAAATAAACTAAGTCACATACACAATGAGGTAATTGTTTGATTATAAAAAATATAAAAAGAAAAACAAAAGTGAAAAGGTTGTAATTAAATTTCAAGTAAAAAGTAATTACTAATATTGTAAATAGATAGGGTTGGGAAAAGGTAATGATAGATTTGTATTAAAAATAAAAAAAATAAAAGTACTAAATGGTTACAGAACGTTAAAAGATATATATATAGTAAAATAGGATGTACAATTATATTTAGTGGGAAATTTAATATAGTGAGGTAGCAGATTATTAGAACAAAAATGAAGTTAATTACATTAATATATAATCAGTTTTGGGAGAAATGTAAGATTGTGAGGTTGCAGTTACTAATACAACTGTTGCACTAACGCAGACTAAGGATTAGGTCATTGATATTATTCAGTCTCTGTAAGGTTAGCATCTCGAAGGAATGTGGACAGTTCATTTTCATTCGTGATATAATAAGCACGGCCTACATTTGTTTTCTTAACTAGGATTTTCCCTTCTCTCTGTATAGGAGGTTCTGACGTTTTTTTGTGAGGCACTCGTTTACATAGAGATCTTTTTTTGCATTAATTGATGTTTTAATAAGATCTGTTTTACTGTCTATCGTGTGAAATCTAAGCATAACACTCTTTTTTCTACCTTGTGTGCCAAGTAATCGTGATTCTGTTATTTCCGATGCTGGTACTACTAAATTTAAGTGGTCTTTTATGGTCTGAAGAGCAGCATCTTTGCAGTTGGTATGGTTTATGCCACTTGGAAAGAGTGCACTGCTAATTATTACCGCGCTGGATAACTTATCTTGCTCATTTTTATCTCCTTGGTTAGTTGCAACAGGACCCATAGACACAATACCAGACACAAAAATCTCTATGACATTCTTCATGTCTGGCTAAATCTCTACAAAAACTCAATATACATAAAAGGGCCTAAAATCTGGAAATCCCTGCCCAAAAACTCTAGAACTGCAGACTCAACCACCATTTTCAAAACTACCATTAAAAAAGACACCTTATCTCCCTAACACACCCCACCATCAGCTAACTATGTGAAAACCACCTATTCTCTTTTTTGAATCGTGAACACATCCAAAACAAAATAAACTTACTCTCATTATCTGTAATTCCCTCTTTTTTACACTAACACTCACCCAAATGACTGTAAACATAAAATTCCAAATACAGTGGACCCTCGCTATTCGAACACTCCAAAACTCACCCTTTTATGTAAGTTTATTATTGTAAGTGCTTTTATAAGTGTATTTTTGGGGGTCTGAAATGGACTAATCTAATTACATCATTCCTTATGGGAATAAATTCGTATAGTAACAGCACTTGAACAGCATCCTGGAATGAGGGTGAGTTTTGGAGTGTTCGAACAGCAAGGGTCCACTGTATAGTTATTGCCTAATAAATCTTAAGTTAGTCCTAAGTTTGCCTGAAATACTCTCCCAATACAGTGGTACCTCGACTTACGAGCTTAATTCGTTTCAGAAGGCTGTTTGAGTGCCGATACCAAACGAATTTGTTCCCATAAGGAATAATGTAAATTAGATTAATCTGTTTCAAACCCCCAAAATTGCACTTACAAAAGCACTTACAGAAATACACTTACATAACTGTTCGAATTGGGAGCTGCTCATAAGTCGAGGTATCACTGTATAGGAGCTTTTATAGTAACAGTGTATCATGCTGAGATAAAACCATTCCCAGTACTAAATTAACTAATTGAAAGCGGTGAAAAGTTTTTACGAGGATAGTGAGGCACAGGTTAGAGTATGTAGGCGAGAGGGACATTATTTCCCAGTAAAAGTAGTCCTTAGACAGGGATGTGTGATGTCACTGTGGTTGCTTAATATATTTATAGATGGAGCTGTAAGAGAAGTGAATGCTCGGGTGTTGGCAAGAGGTGTGGGGTTAAAAAATAAAGAATCTAACACAAAGTGGGAGTTGTCACAGTTGCTCTTTGCTGATGACACTGTGCTTTTGGGGGATTCTGAAGAGAAGTTGCAGAGGTTGGTGGATGAGTTTGGTAGGGTATGTAAAAGAAGGAAATTAAAAGTGAATATAGGAAAGAGTAAGGTGATGAGGATAACAAAAAAATTAGATAACGGAAGATTGGATATCAGATTGGAGGGAGAGAGTATGGAGGAGGTGAATGTGTTCGATATTTGGGAGTGGATGTGTCAGCAAATGGGTATATGAAGGATGAGGTGAATCATAGGATTAACGAGGGGAAAAAGGTAAGTGGTGCACTGAGGAGCTTGTGGAGACAGAGAACTTTATCCATGAAAGCAAAGAGGGGAATGTATGAGAGTATAGTTATACCAACACTCTTGTATGGGTGTGAGACATGGGTTGTGAATGTTGCAACAAGGAGAATGCTGGAGGCAGTGGAGATGTCATGTCTGAGGGCAATATGTGGTGTGAATATAATGCAGAGAATCCGTAGTTTGGAGATTAGGAGGTGTGGGATTACCAAAACTATTATCCAGAGAGCTGAGGAGGGGTTGTTGAGATGGTTTGGACATATAGAGAGGATGGAACAAAATAGAATGACTTCGAGTGTGTATAAATCTGTAGTGGAGGGAAGGTGGGGTAGGGGTCGGCCTAGAAAGGTTGGAGGGAGGGGTAAAGGAGGTTTTGTGTGCGAGGGCTTGGACACTTCCAGCAAGCATGCGTGAGCATGTTAGATAGGAGCGAATGGAGACGAATGGTTTTTAGGACTTGACGTGCTGTTGGAGTGTAAACAAGGTAACATTTATGAAGGGTTTCAGGAAACCGGCAGGCGGACTTGATTCCTGGAGATGGGAAGTACAGTACCGGCACTCTGAAGAAGGGTGTTAATGTTGCAGTTTTGTAGCTGTAGTGTAAGCACGCCTCTGGCAAGACAGTGATGGAGTGAATGATGATGAAAGTTTTTCTTTGTCAGGCCACCCTGCCTTGGTGGGAAACGGCCGATGTGTTAATAAAAAAAAAAAAAAAAAATTATATGTTTTGTACTACCTCACTATTATAATTTAATTAATATGTTTTGTACTACCTCACTATTATAAATCTAATTAATGTTAATCACTTCAATTACCTAACTTTTATATCAGTATGCAATAATGTACAGTGGACCCGGGAAATCGAACATTCTTCATTCCAGAATGCTGTTCAAGTGCTGTTACCAAACAAATTTATTCCCATAAGGAATGATGTAAATTAGATTAGTCCATTTCAGACCCCAAAATACACCTATAAAAGCACTTACAATAATAAACTTACATAAAAGGTAAGTTGAGAGTGTTCGATTTCTGAGGTCCACTGTATATATTAAAATGTACTGCTCCATAACCTGTGTCAATATAGATTAAGAATTAGGATTAGTCTGCCCAAATGCCTAGGTATGCTAGAGGCCTTCTTCGTAATTAATAATTTATAATACAGTGGTACTTCGGTTTTCGTACAGCTCCCAACTCGAATAATTATGTAAGTGTATTATTGTAAGTGCTTTTGTAAGTGTATTTTTGGGGTCTAAACGAACTAATCTAATTTACATTTGTCCTTATGGGAACAAATTTGTTCGAACGGCGTCAACAGCATTCTGGAATGAATTATCGACTTAAAGACCGAGGTACCACTGTATGTAAATCACACAGTGCAAGCTTTGCAAGGAAATAAACATTTTCATTTTCATTTTTATACCCATCCGCTGACATGTCAACTCCCAAATATCTGAACACATTCACTTCCCATACTCCCTCCTTCCAATGTGATATCCAATTTTTCCATACCTAACTTTCTCCAATACCATCACCTTACTCTTATCTATGTTCACTTTCAACTTCCTTTCTTTACACACCCCCATGCATGTACATAAGCCTGTATGTATGAATGATGTATGTTTTTATGAAATCAAACATTGTCGTTAGCTGCATGGATTGAACTTCCTCAATAAGACCCAGCAAGACACCCTGTAAAACAATGCAGGGGATATATTGTACCGTACATAAAATTATAAGAAAATGGAAGGGATGTATCATATCAAATGAAATCTCAGTATGAGAAAGCCTATTGATGAAAAGAGCTATACACATGGATGAACCAGTAAAGTACGCAACTATATTATGGAATAAGTAAATAAAAAAAGGCCACTCTGTGAATGTTTTTAAGAAGCACTGACCTCCCTCATGTTCACTCTGCATCTTCTCCTTCTTCTGCTGCATATCTTGCACAAACTTAACTTTGATTTTTCTTGTTCTTCATTGTTCTTTCTTTCCATCGCTTTGATTAATTTGTTCTTTTTCTCATTATTTTCTTTTTCTATCAGAGTTTTTGTATCTTCTATAGCTTTTTTATGCTCTTGCTCAAGGTTAGACTGAATTTCTTTTATTTTGTTCCAGTTTTTCTTCTCTTGCTCTTGAAATTTTGAACAACAACTTTGTGCTCATTCCTGTGAACAAATAATAATAATCATCATAAGAAGAAAAAGAAGAAGAACAACAAAAGAAGAAAAAGAAGAAGAAGAAAAAGAAGAAGCAGAAAAAGGAGAAAAGGAAAAAAGAAAAAGAAGAAGAAAAAGAAGAAAAAAAAAAGAAAAGAAGAAGAAAAAGAAAAAGAAAAGAGAAGAAGAAAAAGAAGAAAAAGAAGAAAAAGAAAAATAAGAAGAAAAGAAAAGAAAGAAGAAAAGAAAAAAGAAGAAAGGGAAGAAAAAAAGGAAGAGGAAGAAGAAAGGAAGAAGAAGAAGAAGGTAGAAAGTTGAGAGTGAACATAGATAAGAGTAAGGTGATGAGGGTATCAAACGATTTAGATAAAGAAAAATTGGATATCATATTGGAGGCAGGGAGTATGGAAGAAGTAAATGTTTTCAGATATTTGGGAGTTGACTTGTCAGCAGATGGGTTTATGAAGGATGAGGTTAACCAGAATTGATGAAGAAAAAAGGTGAGTGGTGCGTTGAGGTATCTGTGGAGACAAAAACGTTATCCATGGAGGCAGAGAAGGGAATGTATGAAAGATAGTGGTACCAACACTCATATATGGGTGTGAAGCTTGGGTTGTAAATGCTGCAGCGAGGAGGCAGCTGGAGGCAGTGGAGATGTCCTGTCTAAGGGCAATTGTGGTGTAAGATATTATGCAGAGAATTCGAAGTGTGGAAATTAGGGAGGAGGTGTGGAGTTACTAAAAGTATTAGTCAGAGGTCTGAAGACTGGTTGTTGAGGAGGTTTGGTCATTTAGAGAGAATGGAACAAGTGAATGACTTGGAGAGCATATAAATCTGTAAGGGAAAGGAAAGCAGGGTAGGGGTTGTCCTCAAAAGGAGGTTGGAGGGAGGTAAAGGAGGTTTGTGGGCGAGGGGCTTGGACTTTCAGCAAGTGTGCGTGAGCAATGTTAGATAGGAGTGAATGGAGACGAATGGTTTTGGGACCTGACGAGCTGTTGGAGTGTGAGCAGGGTAATCGACTTTGTGAAGGGATTCAGGAAACCTGTTAACCGGACTTGAGTCCTGGAAATGGGAAGTACAATACCTGCACTTTAGAATAGGGGTTTGGGATATTGGCAGTTTGGAGGGATTTCTAAACCGTCATATTTGAGCACCTCTGCAAAGACAGTGATTATGTATGAGTGATGGTGAAAGTGTTGAATGATGATGAAAGTATTTTCTTATTTTGAGTTTTCTTTCTTTTGTGTCACCCTGCCTCGGTGGGAAACGGCTGACGTGTTAAAAAAAAGAACAACAACAGTAACAGATAGGTAGTAGGTTGGTAGACAGCAACTGCCCAGGGAGGTACTACCGTACTACCAAGCGAGTGTAAAACGGAAGCCTGTATTTGTTTCATATGATGATATGATTGCTGGTGTCTGTTTTCTGTCTCATAAACATGCAAGATTTCAGGTACATCTTGCTACTTCTACCTACACTTAGGTCACATTACACATGCATGTACACATTTATGTATATACACTCATCTGAGTTTCTTTGATTATACAGTGGACCCCTGGTTTTCGTTATTTTTCGTTCCAGAATGCTGTTCAAGTGCCATTACTAAACAAATTTATTCCCATAAGGAATAATGTAAAGTAGACTAGTCCTTTTAGACCCCAAAAATACACTTACAAAAGCATTTAAAAAAAATACACTTACATAAAAGGGCGAGTTTGGAGCAGGACGAACACCGGGGGTCAACTGTATCTTAATAGTTCTTGTTTTTATTACTTTTCCTTTCATATCCATGGAGAAGTGGAATAAGAATCTTTCCTTCAGTAAGCCATGTGTTGTAAAAGTCAACTAAAATGCCGGGAGCAAAGGGCTAGTAGCCCTTTTCCCTGTATAACTTACTAAAAGAAAAAGAAAACCATCTAAGTGGGATGTTTGAAAGGACAGAGAGCAGGATTGCAGATGAGCAAGGTTTTAGAATGGGTAGGGGATGTGTAGATCAGGTGTTTACATTAAAGCATATATGGGAACAGAATATAGATAAAGGTAGGAAGCTTACATTGCATTTATGGATTTAGAAAAGGCATTTATAGAGTGGATAGGAAGCAATGTGGCAGATGTTGCAAGTGTACAAAATAGGTATAAGTTACTGAATGCTGTAGTTTTTATGAGCATAGTGAGGCTCAGGTAGGGGTGTGTAGGAGAGGGAGAATACTTCCCAGAAAAGGTGGGTCTTGGGCGGGGATGTGTGGTGTCACCGTGGTTGTTTAACATATTTACAGATGGAGTTGTAAAGAAGTAAATGCTAGGGTGTTAGGGAGAGGGGTGGGATTAAATTATGGGAAATCAAATAGTACTACAAAATGGGAGTTGACACAGTTACATTTTTGCTAATGATACTGAGCTTTTGGTTGATTCTAAAGGAAAGTTGCAAAGGTTAGTGGACGAGTTTGGGAGGGGTGTAAGGTGGAAAGTTGAAGGTAACATAGATAAGAGTAAGGTGATGAGGATATCAAACGATTTGGATAAAGAAAAATTTGATATCACATTGGAGGGAGGGTATGGAAAAAGTGAATGTTTTCAGATACTTGGGAGTTGACTTATCAACAGATGGGTTTATGAAGGATGAGGTTAACCATAGAATTGATGAAGAAAAAAGGTGAGTGGTGTGTTGAGGTATCTGTGGAGACAAAAACTTATCCATGGAGGAAAAGAGGGAATGCGAGAGTTTAGTGGTACCAACACTTTTATATGGGTGAAGCATGGGTTTAAATGCTGCAGTGAGGAGGCGGGAGGCAGTGGTGATGTCGTGCCTGGGGGCAATGTGTGTTGTAAATATTATGCAGAGGGTTCATAGTGTGGAAATTAGAGGAGGTGTGGAGTTACTAAAAGTATTAGTCAGAGGGCTGAAAAGGGCTGTTGAGGTGGTTTGGTTATTTAGAGAGAATGGAACAAAATAGGACTTGGAGAGTGTACAAATCTGTAGGGAAAGGAAGGCGGGGTAGGGATTATCCCTACCCCGGGGTAAGGAGGTTTTGTGGGTGAGGGGCTTGGACTTCCAGCAAGAGTGGAGGAGTTAGATAGGAGTGAATGGAGGCAAATGGTTTGGGACCTGATGAGCTGATGGAGTGTTGCAGGGTAATATTTTGTTAAGGGATTCAGGAAAACCGCTAGCGGACTTGAGTCCTGAAATGGGAAGTACAATGCCTCCACTTCAAAAAGAGGGGTTTGAATATTGGCAGTTTGGAGGGACATCTGACTGTCATATCTGGGCACCTCTGCAAAGACAGTGATTATGTATGAGTGATGGTGAAAGTGTTGAATGATGATGAGTTTTTTTCTTTCTTTTGTGTCACCCTACCTTGGTGGGAAACGGCCAACGTGTGAAAAAAAAAAAAATAATGTCTAAAATATGGGCTTTGCAAAAATACTAAGAACAGATGTACAGTGGCCCCTCGGTTTTCGCCGAAAATTAGTTCCAGAATGCTGCTCAAGTGCAATTACCGAACGAATTTACTTCCTTAAGAAATAATATCACGTAGGTTAGTCTATTTCAGACCCCCAAAAATACACTTGCAACAGCACTTACGAAAATACACTTACATAAATGTTCGAGTTTGGAGATGCCGAAACCGTGGGACCACTGTACGTACTAAAATTTCCTAACCTTATATCCATCTGATGTGACTTTGCAAACAAAAGAACACTTGTGCACAGTTCAGGACATTTGTTAAAGGAAATGTTTCACCACAAGTGTCTTCATTAATCCTACTTAGGACTGATGAAGCCACTCTGTCATCTTCTACAGTTTGTTGGTATCACTATACCATTTACAAATCAAAATTTTGTTGTCAAATGTTTAGTATGATTCAACTGCCTTTAACCCTTTCGGGATCGGTGCCGTACTAGTACGTTTTACAAGCAGGGGTTGGTGCCGACTAGTACGCGTGAAATCTAGCGGCCTCAAATTAAGCGGAAACTGATGGTAGGCCTACATATGAAAGAATGGGTCTATGTGGTCAGTGTGCGTGTATAAAATCCTGCAGCACACACTGCACAATGAGAAAAAAACTTTGACCGTTTTTTCGATTAAAACAGCGACTTTGCAGTCTATTTTCGTATGGTATTTATTGATGTATTCTCGTTTTCTTGGTCTCTTTGATAGAATGGAATACATGTTACAGAAATAGAGATGATTTTGATTGGTTTGACAATGACAAGTACCTTGAAATTGAGCTCAAAGTAGTGAAAATGTTCGATTTTTGACGATGTTCAAGAGTAAACAAATCACACCATGCTCCAATACACATCAACTGGCGAGTCTAATATTCATGCACAATTGCTCTGATAATATTTATACCATTTTTACAATGATGCAGTTGTATACATAACAGTAAATCTTCTATTTTTTTGTGAGAATAAAATTCAAAATGAAAAGCAAAAGTAGTAAGAGGGGCCTGGAGACATGACTAATGAACAGAGAAGATGTTATTTTAGTGCCAGGAATGTCTGCCTTGTTTATTCTGGACCCTATTTGAAATTGGCATCGTTTGAAATTTGTGTGAAATTTGCCAAATTGCCATGTTCTGACCACTATTTTGGGTAGTTGAAATTGGTAAATAGGCGGTTTCTTGTACTCAATCGATAGAAGAAATGGAGTTCTAGCAAAATAGCATAATTTTAGTAGACTGAAACATTGGAATTTCCGAAAATAGAGCCTCAAAGTGGGCAAAATCACCGATGCGTAAATATCATCGATACCGCCAACTTCGCAAAGCATAATTCCGTTAGTTTCGATCAAATTTCATAATTCTGGTGGCGTTATGATCGGAAAAGATTCTCTATCATTTCATTTTTTTTTTTTCCAAAAATTTTCAAACCTGAGAACATGTTTCCGAGAAGGCCTGTCAACCCCCAAAGGGTTTAAAACAATAAAGAAGGGCATTCCAGTCCTCATCCCAACATACTGTGCAATATAACCAATTTTATGATATACAGTGGTACCTCGAGTTACGATATTTTTCGTTTGAGAATGCTGTTCAAGTGCCATTCCCAAACGAATTTATCCCCAAAAGGGGAATAATGTAAAATAGACTAGTCCTTTTACACCCCCAAAATATACTTTACAAAAGCATTTAAAAATAAACTTACATAAAAGGGCGATTTTGGGGACCATCGTAACTCGAGGTACCACTGTAATCCTCTCACCCTACATATGTATCTACTCAAAGCCATCTAAATTGTGATGCCCAAGCACTTTGGCAAGACAGCTATTGAATGAGAGATGGCAAATATGTTTCCTTCTTTGAATAAACCCTATCTTGGTGGGAAATGCTGAGGTAGTAAAAAAAAAAAGTAATATATACTTTATTTTTCCTCTTGGGCCTGATACTCTTGATTCAGGTTCAGGGGGACTTTTAAGTCTCATCAGCTTGTCCCAGTTTTTCTTATCTGCTTCTTGTTGTTTGGCTGCAGCCTGAAGAATAAAAAGTCAGTATTTAAACAGAACCAAAGTGCTGGACCTAAAGTATTTATTGAAATTCACTATATATTTACTGTAATAACAGGAGGGCCCCACTTATAAATATTGCAGGTTAGGTTCCAGGCTACTGCTGGAAAGTGAAAATCCCTGTAGAGTGAAACACAACCTTTCTTCACTTTCAAATGCATATAAAAGCTTAATAACATGTTTACATTATTATATATTAATGAACAATATAGCTAAGCTAAAATGCATATACAGTAACACATTACCTACCTTAAAATAATTTTGTCCTTAGCTTATAGTGAGTGGTGAACATATTTATTGTAGGAAATCTGAATATATGTAGATGAAGAATGGGTATAACTGAAAACGCTGCATTAGCAAAATGCCTCTGTGACTTAGCAATACGATATCAATTTAGGGTATTTATCTATTTTCACTTTGCTAAGATACAGGCAGAGCTGATATGTATGATGCCCTTTGATACAGTGCCCCTGATGTAAGATAGTAGAAAAAAAAAGTTCTGGAGTCTGTACAGGAGTCAGCTGGAAAAAAAGTTATGAGATGGAAAGGTAGAAAAAAAAATTCTGGATGACATAAATACTTTGGGAAGGAATGAGAAAAGAGCTGACACACACACACAGCAAATGTAGTTCCCATCTTCAAGAAAGGAAACAGAAACGAGGCACTAAACTATAGACCAGTGTCACTGACGTGTATAGTATGCAAAGTCATGGAGAAAATTATCAGGAGGAGAGTGGTAGAGTACCTGGAATGGAACATGATTATAAATGACAACCAGCACGGATTCAGGGAAGGCAATCCTGTGTCACAAACCTCCTGGAGTTTTATGACAAGGTAACAGAAGTAAGACAGGAGAGAGAAGGGTGGGTTGACTGCATTTTCTTGGACTGCAAAAAGGCCTTCGATACAGTTCCTCACACGAGATTCGTGCAGGAAGCTAGGGGGGATCAGGCACGTATAACAGGAAGGGCACTGCAATGGATCAGAGAATACCTGACAGGGAGGCAACAACGAGTCATGGTACATGATGAAGTATCACAGTGGGCGCCTGTGAGAGCAGGTTTCCACAGGGGTCAATCCTAAACCAGTGCTATTTTTTGGTATATGAATGACATGATGAAAGGGATAGACTCAGAAGTGTCCCTGTTTGCAGATGATGTGAAGTTAATGAGGAGAATTAAATCAGATGAGGATCAGGCAGGACTACAAAGAGACCTGGACAGGCTGGACACGTGGTCCACCAACTGACTTCTCGAATTTAACCCCGCTAAATGCAAAGTCATGAAGATCGAGGAAGGGCAAAGAAGACCGCAAACAGAGTACAGGCTAGGTGGCCAAAAACTGCAAACCTCACTCAAGGAAAAGATCTTGGGTAGTATAACACCAGCACGCCCCCGGAAGCACACATCAACCAGATAACTGGTGCAGCATATGGGCGCCTGGCAAACCTGAGAATAGCGTTCCGATACCTTAGTAGGAATCGTTCAAGACACTGTACACTGTGTACATCAGACCCATACTGGAGTATGTAGCACCAATTTGGAACCCACACCTGGTCAAGCACATCAAGAAATTAGAGAAAGTGCAAAGGTTTGCAACAAGGTTAGTTCCGGAGCTAAGGGAATGTCCTATGAAGAAAGATTAAGGGAAATCGGCCTGACGACACTGGAGGACAGGAGGGTTAGGGAAGACATGATAACGACATACAAAATACTCCGTGGAATAGATAAGGTGGACAGAGACAGGATGTTCCAGAGAGGGGACACAGAAACAAGGGGTTACAATTGGAAGCTGAAGACTCAGACGAGTCAAAGGGATGTTAGGAAGTATTTCTTCAGTCATAGAGTTATCAGGAAGTGGAATAGTCTAGCAAGTGATGTAGTGAGGCAGGAACCATACATAGCTTTAAGACGAGGTATGATAAAGCTCATGGAGCAGGGAGAGAGGGACCTAGTAGTGGTCAGTGAAGAGTCGGGGCCAGGAGCTAAGTCTCGACCCCTGCAACTACAATTAGGTGAATTAGGTGAGTACAGAGAGAGAGAAAGAGAGAGAGAAAGAGAGAGAGAGAAAGAGAAAGAGAGAGAGAGAGAGAGAAAGAGAGAGAGAGAGAGAGAGAGAGAGAGAGAGAGAGAGAGAGAGAGAGAGAGAGAGAGAGAGAGAGAGAGAGAGAGAGAGAGAGAGAGAGAGAGAAGAGAGAGAGAAAGAGAGAGAGAAAGAGAGAGAGAAAGAGAGAAAGAGAGAGAGAAAGAGAGAAGAGAGAAAGAGAGAGAAAGAGAGAGAGAGAGAGAGAGAGAGAGAGAGAGAGAGAGAGAGAGAGAGAGAGAGAGAGAGAGAGAAAGTTAGGCAAAGGGAGGGAGGAAAGAGTTAAATGAAGTGGGAAAGGTCAGGGAATTTGTAAAACAAAATGCAATTGGTGGCAGTCTTGTTGCAAGACTTGACAGCTATAACAAACCTCCACATATGAAAGTTATTAAAGTACAATACATGACATGCTTGTAAATTGCTAGGCAGCAATACAAGAGTAAAGGTGAGCCATAGGTGGGCATATTATCAAAGATATGCTATTATGTACCACAATCAGCTCTCCTTGCACTATATCATTCACTTATCTACCCGTATCTCACCTATGGAATCTGTGCATGGGGATCAACAACATTAAAACACCTTAGACCACTCATAACACAACAAAAGGCCGCAGTCAGAATGATAAAAATTCCCACTCTAGACAGCATACTCCACCAATATTCAAAAGTCTAAAACTACTCACCGTAAAGAACATTTATACTTACTCTTGTGCCTACTACATATATAAAACTTACACTCTAATATAAACCTCCGTCAAAATTCTCCTCACCAACTTTAATAGGACCCATGACCACAACACAAGACACAGATCACTTTTTTGATATACCCTGTGTTCATATCAATCTATGTAAAAATTCTATGCACATAAAGGGTCCCAGAATCTGGAATTCATTACCAGTAAATATTAAGATAATCTTGTCTGAAAATCAATTTAAGACTCAACTCAAAACCACCTACTCACCCAAAACTAAATGATCATACTATAAACTACTTTGAAAATGCTCATTATTACTTTCCTATACGATAATCTCAATTTTTAATAATACAGTGGTACCTCGAGTTACGATATTTTTCGTTCGAGAATGCTGTTCAAGTGCCATTACCAAACGAATTTATCCCCATAAGGAATAATGTAAAATAGACTAGTCCTTTTACACCCCCAAAAATATACCTACAAAAGCATTTAAAAAATTAACTTACATAAAAGGGCGATTTTGGGGACCATCGTAACTCGAGGTACCACTGTATGTTACTATTATGTTACCTACTCAATCAAAACTAAATACTCATATTATAGTTAATGTCAAAAAAGCTTAATGTTATTTTCCTTAAGATAATCTCAATTCCATATTACCATTCGAGAATATAAACACCTGTAACAATCTATTATCATCATATAATAATTTAAACAGTAAAATTTCATCATATTGTAATTTTGAAAACAATTTTTAACTAGAATAAACTCAATAAATTTCTAATATTAAGTACATAGTCTTTAGTTACTAGATTGCTGCCCCTAATGCCATGGAATGTCAGTGGCCTCCTTGCACTCAATTTACATTGTAACTACCAATACCTATGTAATCTGCAATCTGCAATTAAATAAAATTTACTTTACTTTACTTCATCCACCTCACCCCCTCCTCCCCATACTTTTACGCTACTACACTCATTCCCCACCACTTTTCTTTTCATACTTTTTCCCATCTCCCAAATTGATCTCTCAGTGAGAAAAATTGGGTGAAAGCTGTGGGTAGGAAAGATCACTTATATTTCCATCGTCCTGATCACTTCTGTACTTGTCATCATTTAAAAATATACGTTCAGTACTAGTATCCTGTTACACCTGTTGACCTGACTTGTCTTGCTGAAGTACTGTACAAAACAGTAAATGCATATCTCGTGCAAACCCAATTAGTCAGGTCCAGTGTAACAGCTTGTAAAGAAATATAAAGACACTGGTAGCAGAAGATCCTTTTAAATACAACTTTTGCCTAAGGCTGGACTTTATCAAGCACTTGATAAAGCCCACCAGTCTTGAGTGAAATGCTGTGTTAAGAGAGCCTCTGCTACCAGTGTCTTTATTCCTAATTGTTGGTTTTTGATATTTTCTTCCATGGTTGTAAATCTAAATAAAAATTTTAGGCAATGATATTAGTATATTACCCAGAAAAACAGATAAAAATTTATGTTAGAAATACTGAAGACAACCATAAGTCACGTAATTGTAGCTCGCATTTTCATTATTTTGTGAATTAATTTTAGTTTATTATTTTCAACAGAAGTGCTGCATTTCCAATAAAGTGTGCCAGAGCAGAATTAATTTCTATTTGGCAGGGTGCATTTCCTTAACCCTTAAATGGTCCAAACGTATATATACGTTAGTACTGCTACTGCCCCAAATGTATATTTACGTTTTATTTTTCTCCCTCCAAATTTGGCATGATTGGCCTGAGATGCCTGGTCAGCATAAAATGGGTCTTAACAGTCGGTGCGCGCCATATTAAAAAAATTTGGGACCACTTAGTACCTTGTGGGAGCACCAGTTAAATTGAGTGCCAGCTAGAGCAAACAGCATGGCAAACACCAAGGATTCACTGATGTCATGTCATATTAACACTCCCTTTAAATGGAAAGTGATGTCGGAGGGGGCCCGGGGCCAGCTGGCTGGCTGGCTGCCTGCCTGGCCACCTGGCTGGCCACCTGGCTGGCCAGCAGCTGGCTGGTCAGCTGGGTACCTGATTGGCTGTCTATCTCTGTCTGTCTGTATCTATCTGTCTCTTTGTCTCTATCTCACAGGAACACATACGTAAATACAATTTATACATAGGAAAATTACCTAGGATAACAAAAATCAACACAAAGTGATATAATGTGCTTGTGGATCTGCGTAATACCAGTTGGTTTATGAGCTACTCTCTGAGACAAGCAGACAGAAAGGAGACAACAGGAAAGACAGACCCCACAGAGACAGAAAGACAGACACACAGACAGACAGATACAGACAGACAGACAGACAGGTTTGCTAACAAAAAAGAGAAGCAGTGTAAGCTCATCAAATGTCATCACTGTAATTACTGGACTGATTAGAAAAGATAAGACTACCCTCACCCATCATCAAATGTCACCAGTCATCATTAGTGGAGATCAGATGAGATAAGGCAGCAACACATCTTACATAATGTTTCAAGAGAACTTTATTATTATTATTATTCACAATTATTATTCACTATCATTATTATTATTATTATGCACTACCAATTATTATTATTATGCACTATCATTATTATTATTTTTATACTATCATTATTATTATTATTTGAGTACAATTTCAGTACCTAATATTAGTGTCAGAACAAAGATTGGCTATGAAATCACAAGAACTACTATAAATTGTAATTATCAGAACATAACAATTATATAAAATAAAAATAAAAGAAAAACAATTCTGCAAGCAGCAGACTCCTGTTGCTGTCGGGGTGAGCATCCAGTGCCAACTTCTCCGCCTCATATCTCAGTAAGAACTAACCCTAAATTTTTTTATCCTATAACACTTAAAAAAAAAAGTTCCCTTTTTTTTACATACGTATATAAAAAAAAAACATTTTTTTTTTTAAAATTTTGGGGCACTGGGGCGAACGTATATATACGTTTGGACCATTTAAGGGGTTGGAGCAGCACAAGGCAGGTTATCACACTGCTGGGCAAGGTGTGATAAAGGGTGAGGGGGAAAATAACAAACAGCCTTCCATGCAAGTCAGTGTATCTGGACGCATATGTATGATTTTCCCCCAGTGTGCATCGTCGGTTTTTTCCCTTTTTTATCACCCCATCTCATCTCTGGATATTTATCATGGCACCCAAAAAGGGATAAAAAAAGGGTGCTGGGAAATTTCCAAAAGACAAGCATAAAAATTACAATTTTTAAAAAATTGTGATTAGAGTAGAAGTGGGAAAGGGTGTGGTGGGTTTCGGCAGAGGTTCGTCAACCCAAAAGTTTAAATAATTGCACATTCTTGCACCTTTTAAACCCCTTTTAGTGTCGGAACCGGGGCGAAACTGTCCCAGGGGCGAAGAATTTAAAAAAAAAAATTTTATCTTATGAAATTATAGAGAAACTTTTCCCAAAGTTAATAAGACATAAGAAAAGGGGGAACACTGCAGTAGGCCTGTTGGCCAATACTAGACAGGTCCTTCAAAAATTTAACCCACTAACAAATAAACGCCCCCAAACAAGGGGACATAGCCATCAATATAAGGACATAATGAAACTAAAAGTACGAAATTTGATGAAAACTTACAGAATTATGCTCTCCAAAGTTAGTGGTCTCAGAAAATTTTTGGGATAAGCAATTTTGCCCACTTAATTTTTCTTTTTTTTTGGCCAATTCCATTGTTCCAGTTAACCAAACTTTAGCTATTTCATTATATGCCTTCATTCTATCGAATGACTACAAGAAACTGCCCATTTACTTAATCAAATACCCAAAAAAGTGATCAGAAATAAGTAAATTGGAAAAATTTTACACAAAATTCAGCAATTGCCTATTTAAAAACAAGGTCCAGAGAAAAAAATGTAAATTCCTAACAAATTAAACTTTTCCCTTTGCTCCTTAGTCATATCTCCAGGTCCCTCTTATATTAATTACACTTGCTTTTCATTCTGAATTTTTATTCACACAAAAAAATGGGAGAATTTATTTTTATGCAGGCAAACCGCATTATTGTAATAATTGTATAAAAAATTTTGTGCATTCCAAATTGTATTAGATTTTCCCAGTTGGACGAGTATTGGACAAGGATGTCATTTGTGTACTTAAAGCCCAGCAAAAATCGGACATTTCCACTACTCTGAGTTCAATTTCAATCTACTTTCAGTCCTGAAACCAATCAGAATCATCTCTATTTCTGAAATATATCTTACATTCTATCAAATGAGACAAAGAAACTGAGAATACAACCATAAAATCTTTCGAAAATACACAGCAAAGTTGCCGTTTTAAAACCAAAAACACGGTCACAGTTTTTTTTTCTCATTGTGCACTGTGTGCTGCAGGATTTTTTTTTTATATGGTAAACCATATGATTGGTAGACAGCAACCACCCAGGGGTACTACCGTACTGCTAACGGGGTTTAAAAACGGAAGCCTGATTTGTTTTACATAATGGTAGGATTGCTGGTGTCTTTTTCTGTCTAAAAACATGCAAGATTTCAGGACGTCTTGCTACTTCTACTTACACTTTTGGTTACACTACACATACATGTACACATTTAAGGGAAAACACACCTTTTTTTTGAGTTTCTTGGATATTATTTTAAAAGTTGTTGTTCTTATTACTTTTCCTTTTTATATCCATGAGGAAGTGGAATAAGAATCTTCCTCCATGCCAAGCGTGTTGTAAAAATTAAATAAAAAAGCCAGGAGCAATGGGCTAGGGGAACCCCCTTTTTCCCCAATAGCCTACTAAAAAAAAAAAAAAAACCGTCAGGTGGGATGTTTGAATGGACAGAGAGCAGGATTACAGATGAGCAAGGAGGCTTTAGAATGGGTAGATGTGTGATCAAGTGTTTCATTAAAGCATATATGTGAACAGTATTTAGATAAAGGTAAGGAAGTTTTCATTGCATTTATGGGGTTTAGGGAAAGGTAAAGGGTAGAGTGGATAGGAGAGCAATGTGGCAGATGTTGCAAGTGTATGAAATAGGTATTAAGTTTTCCAAAAGTTTTAAAGAGTTTTTTTGAGGATAGTGAGGCTCAGGGGTTTGGGTGTGTAGGAGAGAAGGGAGATTACTTCCCCGTAAAAAATAGGCTTTTGGGCAGGGATTTTAATGTCACCATGGTTGTTTAACATACATGTATTTATATATAGGGGGTTTTAAAAAAAAGTAAATGCTAGGGGGGTTGGGGAGAGGGGGGGGATTAAATTATGGGGAATCAAATACAGTCATCCCCGGTTTTCGATTGTCCCAGTTTTCGTCGATTTTTGGGTTTTCCCGGGTTTTTTTTGGGGGAAAAATTTTTCTCAGTTTTTCCCATTTTTAGTTTTCGCCGACCGTATGGGACCTGTCCACCAATGCCCGACATACAAAGGCCGTAGGGGCCCCCCACCCATGCACCCTCCAGCACCTCCCATGCACATTGGTAACGAGCTACCATTGTTTATGCTTGAGTGAACATCACCCCAGGAGTTCATACAAACATTTATTAACATTTTTTCCCGATTTTGTGGATTACTAAAAAAGCACCAGGGGCCCCAAAAAAGCCCCTGTCCCAGTTTTTTTAAAGAAAGTGAGGACCACCGTAGAAAATGGAAAAAAGAAATAATGAAAAATATAGTGGTTCGATTCAGCCCAGGATATACAAGAAACCCCCATCAACCATCAGTTCCATTGGGGGAAGAGAAAAGAAATCACGGAAAGCTAATGTTGCAAAAGGGGAAAACGATAAAAACAGGATCACCAATTGAAAATATGGAGAAATTGTTGTTGGTGGGTAAACCAAAAACTGCTAGGGGGGTGATAGTGTTGTGCAATCCATCATATGTGAAAAAGCAAGGCAGTTGCTGCATCTTGTCAAGAAAATGAGTGAAACCAGTGTTGATGTTGATGAATTTAAGGCCAAAAAGGCTGGTTGAAACTTCAAGCAAGTGGCATCAAAAGTGTTGTAAGGCATGGTAAGGGTGCCAGTTCAGATAAACATGGGGCTGAAAAATTTGTGCGTGACTTTAAAGAATATGTAGAGGCAGAAAATTTCCCCCCAAAACAAGTTTTTTGTAAACAGGCCTTTTTTGGGAAAATCCCAAAGAGGACCTACATCATGCAGGGGGAAAAAGGCAATCCCGGAACAAGCCTATAAAGACAGGCTAACTCAAATTTGGGGTTGTAGGGGGATTTCAAAGTGAAGTCTTTACTGGTGTATCACTCTGAAAACCCCAAAAGTGTTAAAAATACATTTGAAAAAGGTAAATTGTGTGTGATGGGGAATGCTAAGGCATGGGTCACTGGAAATTTTCCTGGAATGGTTTAATAAATTTTTGGCCCCCAGTGTAAAGAAATATCTATTGGACAAAAAATTATTTAAATCCCCCCTGGTAATGGACAATGTCCTGCTCACCCTCGAGACTTGGAAGACCAATTGTCTCGATTTCAAAATTTTCAGTAAGTTCTTGCCTCCTAACACCCTCCTCTCCTCCAGCCCATGGACCCGCAGGTCATTGCAAACTTCAAAACTGACACCATGCAATGTTTTAAAAATGCTTTTATGAAAAAGGGTTGACCCCAAAAAAGTTCTGGAAAGGGTCCTTATATCTTCCACCAAGGCCTTATAGATAAAGCTTGGCAGGAGTGACTTCCATGACGTGAAGCTTGGGGAAAGTTTTGGTTGGTTTCCCGAGAGGGATTTTGAAGGATTTTAGGTGACCCAGGGCCTATGGAAGTTTGGAAAGTATTGTGGCATTGGGGGGAAATTGCATGGGTTACGAGTAGCCAGGTGGGAAGGTTTGGGGGAGGACCCAAAAGAAGATCTAACCACTGAAACTCCCCCTCAAACCACAACTCAGGAAATTTCTTCAGTGGAGGAAAGAGATGTAAGGTGCCTTCTTCAGGTTAGGGGATTTGTGGGAAAGTGGGTAGTGCATTCATTTTTTGGGGGAACATCACCCCGACAAAAATGTTGCAATCCCCTCTCATCAACATGTTCAAACAATATCTTTTTCCCCTTTTGGGGCATTTTTAAAGGACGCCAGAACCCAAACCCCTGGGCAGAAAATGCCACAGGTGTGCAGTGACTCCGCTGGTCCTAGGGGGTTAAAGACAAAGAGGAAATACCCGGGGACGGGACCCGGGGGTCCATAGGGGGTTCCCCTTTAAAAATAGGGTTTTTCCCCTCCCCCCCTCCCCCTCTTTCCCTCCAGCAACATCAGTCGTCAATAAGGGAAGTGCCACATAGAGTTCATTCATTTTTGCATGTAAATCTATCTTTGGCCCCCCAAAAAATTTTCAAACTTCTGGTTTTGGAATGGATTAATTAATTTCCATTATTTCTTATGGGGAAAATATTTTTGGGTTTTTCGTTTTTGGGTTTTTATTGTCCATCTGGACATTAAACAGAAAACCAAGGGATGACTGTATACAAGGTATGATATAAAAACTAATGAAAGTATTTTGTTAAATTATGTATTGGTGGATAAAAAGGTGATGGGTGGTTTTGGATGTACATGTTAAAAGGGGGGAACGGGATATATCAGATCATTTTTAGTTGTAGTTACAGTTAGGAAAAAGGTGATGGGACAAAAAAAAAGGGAAAAACAAGAGGGGTAAAAGTGATAAACTGGGAGGAGGAAGTTGGGGTGAGATATAAGCAACTATTGCAAAAAAGGTGGGCTGTGAAGAGCTAGTGGGGGGTTGAAGAGAGTTGGGATATTTTTAAAAAATGCAGTTTTGGGAAATGGGGGGAGAAGTTTGTGGTTATAGGAGGGGTGCAGGGGGAAAGGGGGGTGGAATGAAAAAAAAGGGTGTCATAAAGAGAAAAAGGAAAGGGGAAAGGGTTTTTACAAAACAAAGTGTTATAAGAAGAGAAGAGTATATGGAAAGTAAAAAAAAGGTGAAGGGTGGGGAGTGCAAAGGAGGGATAAAAGAGTGGGAGAGGCACTGTCAAGAAATTTTGCAGAAAATAAAAATTTTTGGAGTGAGATAAACAAGAAAAAGCCTAGGGAAACAATGGTTTCAGAAAAAAATAGAGTGGGGGAGTTAGTAGAGGGGGAGTGGGTATTGGGTAGATGGCAGGAATATTTGGGGAATTTTTAAATGTAGATAAAAAAAGGGGGAGGGGAAATTTCTTACTGGCCAGGGAGGTATAACATCGTTTAGGGTGAAGAAGAGCAGGATGTGAGTGTGGGGGGGGTGCATGAGGCTAATAGAATAAAAGGGGGAAAAGCAGCTGGAACGGGCGGGATCATGACAAAAATAAAAAAAGGGGGATATAGTGCTGGGGGGTTGGGTATTGTTGTTTAATTGTATAAAAGGGGGAAGGTACCTGGGGATTGGAGAGAGCATGATATTTCCCTTTTATAAAAAGGGAAGGGGATAAAGAGAGTGAAAAAATTATAGGGAATAAGTTTATGAGATACAAGGTAAAGTGTAAAATTTTTTAAAAAATGGGAAAAGACAGGGGTAGGATTGCAGATGAGCAAGGAGGCTTTAAGTGGGTAGGGATGTGTGATCAAGTGTTTGTAAAGCAAATCTATGTGAACAATTTTTAGAAAAAGGTAGGGAATTTTTCATTGCATTTATGGTTTTAGAAAGGCATATGATAGAGTGGATGGGGGAGCAATGTGGCAAATGCTGCAAGTGTATGGAATGGTAGAAAGTTACTGAATCTGAAAAGATTTTTTATGAGAATAATAGGCTCAGGTTAGGGTGTGTAGGAGAGAGGAATTATTTCCTGGAAAAAGAGGTCTTAGACAGGGATGTGTAATGCCCAAATGGTTTTTAATATATTTATAGATGGGGTTGAAAAAGAACAAAAAGCTAGGGGGGGATTTAAAATTTGGGGGGTTAAATGCAAAAAGGGAGTTACACAGTTCTTTTTTTGATGATCTGTGCTTATGGGAGATTCTAAAAAAAAGTTGCAAAATTTTGTCCCGTTTGGGAGGGTGTGTAAAAGGGATTGTTGAAAGTGAACATAATAAAGTAAGGTGATGAGGGGATCAAATTATTTAAATAAGAAAATTTGGATATCACATTGGAGAAAGGGATTATGGAAGAAATAAATGTTTTCAGATATTTGGGGTTTACGTGTCAGGATGGGTTTTTGAAGGATGAGGTTAATCATAGAATTGATGAAAAAAAAAAGGGGGTGGAGCGTTGAGGTATATGTGGAGACAAAAAATTTTCAATGGAGGCAAAGGGAATATCGAAAGTTTGTGGTCCAACATCTTATATGGGTGTGAAGCATGGGTTCAAATCTGCAGCGAGGAGGGGGCTGGGGGCAGTGGAGATGTCCTGTCTAAGGGCAATGTGGGTGTAAATATGCAGAAAATTCCCGGTTGGTAAGGAGGAGGGGGGGACAAAAGTATTTTCAGAGGGTGAAGGGGTTGTTGGGGATTTGGTCAGTTAAAAAATGGATCAAAGTAGAATGACTTGAAATCTGTAGGGAAAGGAAGGTGGGGTGGGGGGCGTCCCGAAAAAGGGTTTGGGGGGAGGTGGTAAAAGGGGGTTTTTTGGGCGAGGGGGTTTGGGCCAGCAAGCATGTGTGACGGTTTGATAGGAGTGAATGGGGACGAATGGTTTTGGGACCTGACGAGCTGTTGGAGTGTGGAGGGGAATTTTTTTTGAAAGGGATTAAGGAAACAAGAATTGATTAGTTGGTTGATTCCTGGAAATGGGGAATACAATGCTTGCACTTTAAAGGAGGGTCTGGGATAGTGACAGCTGGGGGACTATTCTCGCTGTCTATCCGGGGCCTCTGCAAAGACGTGATTATGTATGAGTGTGGTGAAAGTTTGGAATGATGATGAAATATTTTCTTTTTTTGGGGGTTTTCTTTCATTTTGGGGCACCCCCCCGGTGGGAGGCGCCCACTTGTTGAAAAAAAAAAAGTAAAAACATGTAAACAATATCACAGAAAAATATAACAAATACATAGCATTTAAAATCATTTATACACTTACACAGGGAAACTCATCGTAGTTGTCATATCTGCCTGGACCGGGTGCCTGTTAATTGTAAGCTGTGTTCGATTTGCCGGGTCGGCAAAAGGCTCCTTCTCTTTTTTTCGCTCATAGAGTGATTTTGGGGTTCCCTCATAACGACCAGGCTCTCTGTTGGAAAAAAAAAAAGTGCATCATTATTGTAAGTACCAGGATGGTGGGAACATTTCTTATGCTCTGTTGGGGTATATCACTTTTTTAGCCGGCAAACAAGAAAAGGCCCCAACATCGAGACACTTTTGGTCCCCCCTTCCCTCTTTTCCTGCCCAAAAAGGGGATCAGAATAAACTGCAGAATAATTTAGAAAAAACTGTACATTTAGGTGAAGTTGGGGCTCTAGCAAGAAAATAAAAGGAAAGAAAAAATGTTTTTGAAGTATACAGTAACTAATTAAAAGTTTGAAAAATTTTTCCCCAATATAACTTTCTTATTAACGTTTCTTTTCACAATCATATGACAAATATAGATAAATTTAAAAGCTTTCAATGGGGGAAGATAATGAAAGAGCAAATATCTCAGTTATCCTGGCTTATAATTCTGAATACAAGCCTGAATTAATGGGGGTGAGGATGTTTTAAAGCATAAAAAAAGGAACCTAGGGGTAGGTTGGGGACAGCAACTGCCCAGGGGGGTACTCCCTCCGCCAAGTGAGTGAAAAACAAAATTAATTGTTTTACATGATGGTAGGATTGCTGGTGTCTTTTTTCTGTCCAAACATGAAAATTTCAGGTACATTTTTTCTATTTACATTAGGTCACACAAACCATTCATGTACAACATATACATACACACCCTCTGGGTTTTCTTCTTTCTTATGTTCTTTTCTTATTTCTTTTTCCCTTGGAAAACAAATTTTCCTCCATCCCTGCGTGTGTAGAGCGATTTAAATCCGGGAAAAGGGGGCTATCCCCTTCCCCTGTATATTTATAAATAAAAAGGAGAAATTTTTGTTTTCCTTTTTGGGCCACCCCCCGGGGGGAAACGGCCGACGTGTTGAAAGAAGAAAAAAGGGAACACTGCCAGGCCTACCCAACTTGGCATTCATTGTAAACCCAAACCCACTAAAAAAAATATCCCCAACCCATTAAAAAGTTATGTCACTGTAGGCTCAGTGATAGTATAGTTCATACACAACCTTTTCACGTGACCACCGTTACTGGCTACATTTACGTGATCAGCTGTTAGCCCATGTAAAGGGGCCACCCTTTTTGAATGCAAGGGTGCCTGCTTCTAAGAGAGCAGTACCCAACCGAACAGGCCGAGAACAGCGTGGCTTCGGCTCAGATCCATCCCCTATTTATTCATTAACAAGTAACCACCAATCTGTCTGTTCATTCCCCTCTACGAAAACCCCCCGCAACAAATGGGGGCATTGTGGGCGTGGTTTGGGTAAATTTAAAAAGATTTAAAGGGGAAGAGCCGGTGGGTGAGTGCCACCACCTCCCGCTCCCCAAGCCAGCGACTCAACCGCCCTCCTACCATCGCCCGGGGTGACATCATCCAAATTTCCCCAGTTTTCCCGTTTTTGGAAATTTTTAAATAAACCCTTTAAAAGGTTGATTTGGGTTTTTTAATTAAAACAAAAAAACCAGTCTATGGGGGAGAGTTCCCAGCCTGCAGCATCCCGCTGTCTCTTGTCATCCATCCCCATCACTGCTGTGTATACCGTGCAAGCATTCAAGTTCCCGTCTCAGGGCTAAACCAGCCCTTCAGGAAAGCCAAAATACAAAATTTAGTTGTTCTTCAGCACACCAGTTCCTTGAAATTGCCCCCCATTTGCTGTCTCCCGTTGGACTATTGTGGGTGATATTCATCATTCCTGTGGCTTATTTAAAAAACCACCTGGGTTGTTTCAGGGGTCTTGGGGGTTTTGGGGGCATCCCGAGCGCCCGCATTCCCCACCACCCCCCGCTGACTCACCTTTCCCCTCGCCACCACCACCCCCTAACCCAAACTTGTGTGGTTATTTCACCCCTTTTGGGGGCAATTATTTTACCAGGGT
>WNWK01018230.1:0-40468 GCA_009830355.1 Cherax destructor | reverse complement strand
AATGTGGGGGTTTTGGGGAGACTACACTCCCCCTTTTCCCGTTGGGCCCACACTCTCTTACCCCGGGTATCTCATGGAGAAGCTCCATCCCCCTCTTTTGGGTGAGCATTGTCAGGTTCCAGTGTCTGTTTGACATATTCTGTTTGACTGTCCACTTTATCAACGAGCACGCAGAATTTACCTCCAACGGCGCCCGCTCTGCGGCCCTTTCTTTCCCTTTCCCCTTCTTGCTGATGGACCCTCCTTTAATCCTGACTCCCCGTTGACTTTTTGACAGAAACTGACTTACTACACAAACTCTGAAGATTATACCTCTAGCACCTCCCTCAGTCCCTTCTACCTCGATCTCTTGCTACCCTCTATCCCTGCACTATCCACCGTCCTGCTGCACTCCATACCCTACTAATCATCCATCTCCCGTTTACAATCTATTCTCCCTGCATCCTGTCCTGCTCTGCCGCGCTGTATAACCCTTGTGGTTTAGCGCTTCTTTTGATTATAATAATAATGTGGTTTTGTACAAGACACAAAACTATCTGCTGATCCGTTCTGGGTTCCTGCTGGTTTGTTCCGAAAATAAATCCCTAAAGAACCTAGGATCCTGAAGTTTCCAATTGTGGCAATAGTTGTCCAGGTATCTCACAGGGGTGTGCCCCCTCCAGTGACAGCGGGAGCACTGTCTAGGTGCCTGGGAGGGCGGTCTCCTATATCCTGCACCTCTTGTGTCTCGCTGCTGATTTCTCTGTAGGTTCTGTTGCTGGTGAGATTCCAGATTATGTGCCTGGTGGGCGTTTTCCAGGGACTGTTGGTCGAAGGAGATATGACTGTGAGAGGCTACCTATTTCTCTTCCATGTCCTCTTATATGTCCTCTTCCACTCCGTCGTCAAACTATACCAGATATGTCCTTGCTGTTCGTGCTTTGGCAAAGCACTTGTTCAAGCGTAGTGTTAGTCACACAGTGGGCTTTATCAAGTCACAAACAGATCTGTTTGAGATATGATAAAGCCCACTGTGTGGGCGAAACGTTGTCAATAAAGGATCGCATTATACTGCTTATGTGTTTATTTTTCCATTGTGTCGGTATTTTATACCATTTATTTCCATTGTACAAACACGTGATGGAGCATTGATGGCAATTGTAGAATGATAGCTGACAGATAGTGTTTAGAGCTCTATTTACCTGTGGAGCTCAAATGCTGACAGAGTTCCACAAGTTATTTATTGTTGGGTTAGTCTTATTGTGAGTATTCCAGACCTAGTCAAAACTGTCAACACCAGCTGAGCAACATATGTCTCTTGATGTAGGCTTATCCAGGTTATCTACGTTAATTTTGAAGCAAATCTAATGATTTTAGGAGCTCAATAAGTGATTCCCTTTGATGAATTAACCTAGCATCAACTTTACAACACAGCTCAGTTGGGCAGTTTTGATTATTCGAGTGGAGACCCTGAGACACTTCTAAACCTTCAGCTAAACCTCCCCTACACATCTCTCTCTTTCTCATTCTCTCTTTCTCCCTCTCTCTCAGCATCCTGGGTGACACTTTGTCAGATCCACTGAATTTCATCCATCCTGCTCACTCAGCAATATTTTTTCCTCTTCCTTCTTGTGCGTGTGTAGTGTCCAGTTCCGGCTCCCATTTTTCTTGTCTCTCTGGAATTGCTCCAGTTTCTTTTAATTGCTTGTGAAACACCTCGTTGACTTCCTAGTCATTACTCGTGATCTCTCTTTTTTTTCAGTCGGATATTTTGGTCTTTTACTTCCATTTTACTTCTGATTTGGCTGTTAAGTAGTTTGGTTCCGACTCGGCTTTTGCTGTAATGTTATTCTGAAACTTGTCACTTACCCACTCACCTTACCGTTGCATAATCGTTTCTGGCCCATTTGCTCACATTTGAAGATCGTTTTCTAAAGCGTTTCCACGCACCTGGTTGATGTGCGTCTCAGGAGATGTGATCGGTGTTATAATCACCCCAAGATCCTTTTCCTTGAGTGAGGTTTGTAGTTTCTGGCCCCCTAGACTGTACTCCGTCTGCGGCCGTCTTTGCCTTTCTTGAATCTTTATGAATTTGCGCTTGGTGGGGTTGAACTCCAGGAGCCAGTTGCCGGACCAGTCCTGCAGCCTGTCCAGATCCCTTTGTAGTTCTGACTGGTCCTCGTCCGGTTGGATTCTTCTCATCAACTTCACTTCATCTGCAAACAGATACACTTATGAGTCTATTCCTACTGTCATGTCGTTCACAAATACCAGAAACAGCACCGGTCCTAGGACTGACCCCTGAGGAATCCCACTCGTCACAGGCGCCCACTTTGACACCTCGCCGCATACCATGACTCGCTGTTATTTTCCTGACAGGTGTTTCCTGATTCATTGTAGTGCCTTCCCTGTTATCCCTGCCTAGTTCTCCAGCTTTTGCACTAATCTCTTGTGTGGAACTGTGTCAAACGCTTTCTTAGAGTCCAAGAAAACGCAATCTATCCACTCCTCTCTTTCTTGTCTTACTGCTGTCACCCTATCATAGAACTCCAATAGGTTCGTTAAACAGAATTGTCCATCCCTGAAACCGTGCTGGCAGTAGCTGAGAAGCTCATTCCTTTCTAGGTGCTCCACCACTCTTCTGATAATCTTCTCCATGGCTTTGCATACTATACATGTCAGTGACACTGGTCTGTAGTTTAATGCTTCGTGTCCGTCTCCCTTTATAAAAAATATTGTGTGTGTGTATATATATGAGTACTCACCTTTTCACTGGTCGCTACTAGGTCACTCCCTCCCTGTTCGGTGCGATTTATCATACGTCTTCTTAAAGCTATGTATGGATCCTGCCTATACCACCTCCCTTTCCAGGCTATTCCACTTCCTGACAACTCTGTGACTGAAGAAATACTTCCTAACATGCATGTGACCCATATGACTCTTCAACTTCCAATTATGACCCCTTGGTGTGTGTCATATCTGAAACATCCTGTCTCTGTCCACCTTGTTGATTCCTCTCAGTATTTTAAATGTTGTTATCATGTCCTCAATGTCCCTCCTGTCCTCCAATGTCGTCAGGTCGGTTTCCCTTAACCTCTCCTTATAGGACATGCTCCTTAACTCCAGGGACTAGTCTAGTTGCAAACCTTTGTATTTTCTTTAATTTCTTGACATGCTTGGTCAGGAGTGGGTTCCAAACTGGTGCTGCATACTCCAATATGGGCCTGATGTACACGGTGTACAGAGTCCTGAACGACTCTTTACTGAGATGTCGGAATGCTATTCTTAGGTTTGTTAGTCGCCTGTATGTCACAGCAGTTATTTGGTTGATGTGGGCCTCAGGAGATGTGTTCAGTGTTTACTCACCACAAGATCTTTTTCCTTGAGTGAGGTTTTTAGTCTTTGGCCCCCTAGACTGTATTCTGTCAGAGGACGTTTTTGCCCTTCCCTGATCTTCATGACATTGCACTTGGCAGGGTTGAACTCCAGGGGCGATTTGCTGGACCAAGCCTGTAGCCTGTCTAGATCCCTTTGTAATCCTGCCTGGTTCTCCTCCAATTGAATTATCCTCATTAACTTGACATCGTCTGCAAACACAGACATTTCTGAGACTATTCCTTCCATCATGCCATTCACAAATACCAGAAACAGCACCGGCCTTAGGACTGACCCCTGTTGAAACCCACTTGTCATACGCGCCCACTCCGACACCTCGTCGCTCATCATGACTCGCTGCTGTCTTCCTCTCAGGCATTCTCTGATCCATTTCAGTGCCTTCTCTGTTATATCTGCCTGGTCCTCCAACTTTTGCACTAATCTATTGTGTGGAACTGTCAAAATCCTACTTACATTCCAAGAAAATGCAATCTACCCACCGCTGACTCTCTTCTCTTACTGCTGTAACATTGTCATAGAACTCCAGTAGGTTTTTGACATAGGATTTCCTGTCTCTGAATCTGTGCTGGTTGTCGTTGATAAGCTCATTCCCTTCTAGGTGCTCTACCACTCCTATCCTAATAATATTCTGCATGACTTTGCATACTATGCATGTCAGTGATGCTGGTCTGTAGTTTAGTGCTGCGTGTCTGTCTCCTTTTTTAAAAATTGGGATTACATTTGCTGTTGTCCTCTTCAAGGGGCGCTCCTTGCTGTGGTGAAGAGGATCTTGGTCTGAGGAATTGGACCTTTTTGGTCTTCTTCCTCAGACCGAACCTAATTACCCCCCAATCCCCCCTCCCTTTTCCCATTTTCCCCATCCTCCCTTGTTTCCCTTTCCTCCTCTTCCTCCTCATCCCTCCCTTATTTCCTTCCCATTTTTACCCTGGGAGCTTCCCTCCACAGGCATTCTAGTTCCTAGGTAGGGGGAAGGGTATCGTGGTCCATCCCATTCCGTTGAGGTCCTTGGAGGTGGTGTAGTTTGCCGTGGAATCTGGATCGCCTGGGGATGTCCCGATCCCTCTCCGGTCTCCCGGAGGGTGGCCTTGGGTATCTTTCGGGCGACGAGTGTATCTCTGGAGGCCATCTTTCGGATTCCGGGGGTGGTGGCCGAAGGCGGTATGCTTTGTGGCGGATATCCGGCCACTCTCTCTTTTGTCCGCCGAGGTGGCTCGGTGGATGTGAGGTTGCTATCCCGGATTGCTGGTTAACTGGCATGAAGGGTAGGTTATGGCACGGGTTCCATGCAGCATCTGCACTACTTGCGGTGTTGAGGTCCTCTTGAGCGGGGAGGGGGATTTACGCCCCTTTCATTCCTCCTAGGAGCTATTCCTCCACGTTCCCCCCTTTTTTTATTTTGTTTTTATTTTTATTTTATTTTCTTCTTTCTTTTTTTTCTTAAAAATAAAAAGAAAGAAGTAACCTAACCATGGCTGACCCAATCCATGGCTGACCCAATCCATAAGCCCAATACCCCTGGGCCCCTTCCTGATACCGCACCTTGTCACAGCCGGTTGAACCTCCTTAAAACCCTCGCACATCTTTCATGGGGGCTGATCGTATAACTCTCCTTCGTCTACATTCAGCTCTAATTTTATCAAAACTCGATTATGGTGACCAGATATATTCGGCGGCCTTCCCTGCTACTCTTTCCATCCTTAATCCCATCCATCACCAGGGATTACGCTTATGCCTTGGTGCATTTCGTTATTCCCCGGTTGAGAGCCTCTATGTAGAAGCGAACATTCCATCCTTGTCCGATCGTCGTGATACACATTGCATTCACTATTATGTTCGCTCTCATGACCTACGCAATCCTTCCATGTATAGGATTGTTACAGATGTTAGTAGACGCTCTTTATTTGTTCGTCGCCCCTGCTTACTTCGTCCCTTTTTTCTTCGTCTACATTCACTCTTGTCTTCCCTTCAGCTACCACCTCTATATGTTCATGTGACATCTCCCTTTCCCCTACCCCCTTGGGAAGTTCCTGCTGTCCGTGTCTGTTCTATTCCTCTACCTTGCGCGAAAGCCCGCCTACCTACGGCGGCTTCTCGCTCTTTTTTTCTAGACCACTTCTGCTCTCATTCCCATGCCATCGCAGTATACACCGATGGTTCAAAGTCGTCTGACGGCGTCGGATTCGCAGCAGTCTTTCCGGACAGCGTCGTGCGAGGGCATCTATTACCCTCGGCTAACATATTTACGGCTGAATTGTATGTCATTCTTGTGGCAATTATCCGTATTGCATCTATGCCTGTATCACCATTTGTGGTCGTTTCAGACTCCCTTAGTGCTTTACAGGCTATCCATAAAATTGATACACCTCACCCCCTAGTTCTTCGTATCCAACTTTGGTTACGCCATATCTCTAGCAAGCACAAAGATATTGTTTTTTGTTGGGTCCCTGGTCATGTTGACGTACAGGGCAATGAACAGGCAGACACTGCTGTGCGGTCAGCAGTACATGACCTTCCAGTTTCATATAGAGGTGTTCCGTTCACGGACTATTTTGTGGTCATTGCTACCCACCTTCGCACCCATTGGCAACAACGCTGGTCTGACCTGCTAAATAACAAACTTCATTCAATTAAACCGAGTATAGGTTTCTGGCCTTCTTGTTGTCACCAATGTCGAGGTTGGGAGACTACACTCTCCCGTATTCGCATTGGCCACACTCGTCTTACTCACGGGTATCTCATGGAGAGGCTCCCTGCCCCTCTCTGTGAGCGTTGTCAGGTTCCAGTGTCTGTTCAACATATTCTGTTCGACTGCTTACTCTATCAACGAGCACGCAGAATTTACCTCCAACGGCGTCTTCGCTCTGCGACCCTTTCTTTACCTTCCCTTCTTGCAGATGGACCCTCCTTTAACCCTGACTCTCTCGTTGACTTTTTGACAGAAACTAACTTACTACACAAACTCTGAAGATTAAACCTTTAGCACCTCCCTCAGTCCCTTCTACCTCGATCTCTTGCTACCCTCTATCCCTGCACTATCCACTGTCCTGCTTCACTCCATACCCTACTAATCATCCATCTCCCTCTTACAACCGATTCTCCCTGCATAATAAAACAAAAATAATAATATCTTTATTTACTACAAGTACATGTACAAGGTATACAGGCCTAGCTGACATCAATGACATACTACTATATAGAAAGTCCCTTGTTATGCAGAGCATTTCGGACAAATTAGGTCCTTGTCCCAGGATGCGACACACACCAGTCGACTAACTCCCACGTACCCATTTTACTGATGGGTGAACATAGACAACCGGTGTAAAGAAACACGCCCAATGTTTCTACCCGAGCTGGGAATCGAACGCAGACCCTCGCCGTGTGAAGCGAGAGCTTTAGCGATCAGGCCACGGTGCATCCTGCAATAACCTGCAGCGCTGTATGACCCCTGTGGTTTAGCGCCTCTATTTGATTATAATAATAATACATATGCTACTATATATGATAATATATGTAACTGTATTTGTGTATACCTGAATATACTTACTTAGTTTTATGGTGCATTACAAGTGTATATCACAGTTAGCGCTGTACTACACTACGTTTTCTCTAACATAAGTACCCTGGAATGGATAAGAGAATGGTACTTTATCCCTTATCCTCGAGTTCACAGCAAATGAACGCACGTCTGACCAAGACCGACTACGAGGCGAAGGTCTTTGTCAGGTGTACACAAACAACAGGAAGGGGGGAAAATTGGCGCTTGCAAAAAACTGGTCGTAAACCGATTTGTTCGTGTTCAAAAGCGTTCGTATATATATATATATATATATATATATATATATATATATATATATAAGAGCACTGCCGGGGAGCTGGACGAAGTATTTGAGATGTAGCTCTGAGTTGTTATCTGTTACTCTCTATTGTATTCTTGTCAATGTATTTTCTCAATGTATTTTGTCTTTAAAGTTTATAGAAAATATAGGGGGTGGTAGGAAAAATTTTCAAACAGCTTCAGGGAGAACTTTGAGTTTTCCCTGAAGCAAGTTTATTCTTTCTCTGAGGATGAGGGTCCCCAAGGCAGTTCCAGAGGTGGTACCTCCTATATTTCATATATAAATAAATATATATATATATATATATATATATATATATATATATATATATATATATATATATATATATATATATATATATATAGCAAGACAACCACTATGAAAAATAGAGGAATTCCAAGCGCTTGGAATTCCTCAATATTTTCATAGTGTTGTCTTCACATTTGATATCACCTGTTTACTGTGATCTGTATATGTATATATATATATATATATATATATATATATATATATATATATATATATATATATATATATATATATATATATATATATATATATATATATGCAATAATCTCGAACAAGCGATACAATATGAAAAACAACCAGAGAGGAATTGAATGATAGCTCTAGGCCTTTCGTGTAGCAATCAACACATCCGCTTTCGAGAAATAGCAAATTGGGGGACCCCCGAAAAGACAGGAGGAGCATATTCGGGTGTACTGAATAGACAAGAGGAGCATATTGGGGAAGCCTGAATAGACAGGATGAGCAAATTATGGGGCCTCAATAGACAGAAGGAGCAAATTCGAAGGAGGCCGAAAAGAGAGGAGGAGCAAATTGGGGTAATGAAGTGATAAATGGAGGAGCAAACTGGGGGCCCACAGGAAGAGGAAATTAGAGGAGCAAAATCGGGGGGCAAAGGAAGAGCAAATTGTTGGGCCCAATTAGTCAGTAGGAGTAAATTGGATAGTCCCCAGGAATAGCAAAGTAAGAGGTCCCCGAATAGACAGGAGTAAATTGGAGACCCAAATAGAAAGGAGGAGCAAATTAGCGACCCCTGAATAGAAAGTATGACGAAAATGGGGGCCCCCAGGAAAAGCAAATTGGAGGGACCCCGGATAGAAGGAGGATCAAACTGGGGGCTCCTAGGAAGAGCAGATTAGGTCTCCGAATAGACAGGAACAGCAAATTGCGGGCCCCAAGGAAAAGAAAATTAGAGGGCCCCAAATACAGGAGGAGTGAATTGGGGGCACCGAATAGACAGGAGGAACAAATTGGGGGGCCTTCAGGAAGAGTAAATTGGGGTCCCCCGAATAGACAAAAGTAGCAGATTGGGGTGCCCCTGAAAAAAAACAGAAAGAGCAAATTGGGGGGCTCCTGATTAGAAACGAGCAAATTGTAGACCTCCAAAAATGAGCAAATTGGTGGTCCCCCGAATAGACAAGTAGAGCAATTAGGGGGGACCCAGGAAGAGCAAATTGGGGCCCCCCGAATAGACAGTAGCAAATTGGAGGGCCTGTAGGAAGAGCATATTGGGGGGCCCTAAATAGAAAGTAGGAGCAAATTGGGTGGGCCACCAGGAACAGAAAATTGCTGGGCTCCCTAATAGACAGAAGCAAGTTGAGGGCCCACAGGAAGAGCAAATTCGGGGGCGCTCGAAGAGACAGGAGGATGAAATTGAGGGCTCCAAGGAAGAGCAAATTGGGAAGCCCATGAATAGTCAGGAGGAACAAATTGGGTGGGCCCCCAGTAGGAAATTGGAGGCCCACGACGATTATATTGGGGGCACAAACAGGCAGGAGTAGGAAATTGGAGGACCCCATGAAGAAAAAATTGGGGGGTTCAAAGGAAGAGCAAATTGGGGGACCCAAGAATAGACAAAGGAGCAAATTGGGGGCCCCAGGAAGAGCAACTTGGTAGCTCCCCAAATAGACAGCAAAAGCGAATTGGGAGGGATGGAGGGACCCACCCATGAAGAGCAAATTGGAAACTACGTATAGACAGGAGCAGCAAATTGGGAGCCATAGGAAGAGTAAATTGAGAGGCCCTCAAACAGGCAGGAGCAAATTGGGGGGTATCCCAAGAGGAGCAAATTGGAGGGTATCCCAGAATAGACAGGAGGAGCAAATTGTGGGGGAGGCCCAGGAAGAGCAAATTAAGGGCCCCCAAATCAAATCAACAATAGCAAATTAAGAGGTCCCCCAGGAAGAGCAAATTGCAGGGGCCCTCTTATCGATAGGAACAAACTGGGGGGCCTAAAGGAAAAGTAAATTGGAGGTCCCCAATAGAGTAAATTTGGGGGATATCGAATAGACAGGAAGAGCAACCTGGGGGAGCTCCCTTGGAGAGCAAATTGGGGGCCCCAAGAAGAGCAAATCGAGGGCCCCAAATAGACAGGAAGAAGAAATTTGGGGGCCCCTGAAATAGCAAATGGGGGAATAGACAATAAGAGCAAATTGGGGGACACCTAATAGACAGGAAGAACAAATGGGGGGGCACCCAGGAAGAGAACTACATAAATATATATATTATATATATATAATTTTCGCTTGCCTTATTCGGCAAGAATAGCGTTGCTATTTATGCAAAAATCGCAAGTTTTACCTATTCGGCACTTGCGATTTTGGCTTAAATAGCAACTCACATTTTTTGCCTAATAGGACAAACGAAAATTTGAGTATGTAATAATTTCGCAAAAAAAACATTCTAAACCTAAAGACAAAAATATTTCATTGTTTGTTTATTATTAAATTATTGTAAAGTTATCTAAAATATTTTTAGTTCGATTAGGCTAAATTAAATTGTACTTCTTATAATAAGGTTAGGTAAGTTTTCTAATGTTTTTTGGTACAAAATTATTATTTTTTACATTAACATATATAAAGAAATATATCTCTGAACGTATAAGAGAACATTTTAGAAAGGACTTGATTTTAAGTGAGTTCTTGCTAACTGACCAGTTTTATCTATTAGGCACGACATATATATGTCGGGAGAGAGAGAGAGAGAGAGAGAGAGAGAGAGAGAGAGAGAGAGAGAGAGAGAGAGAGAGAGAGAGAGAAAGGGAGAGGGAGAGAAAGGGAGGGATTCACTGGTACGTCGAATCTTCGTTAAGCAACTCAAAAAAAATGCTGATATCCCGTAGCTCGATTGGTAGCGCACTCAGCTCACACAGTGAGGTCAGGGGTTCGATCCCCGGTACGGGGTGGAAACATTAGGATGTGTTTCCATAAGATACCTACTGTCCATGTTCACCTACCACTAAAATGGGTACCCGGGTCTTAGTCAAGTGGTGTGGGTTGCATCCTGGGAACAAAATTGACCTAATTTGCGGGAAATGCTCTTCATAACAAGCGGCTTTCTATATAGTAGTATGTCATTGATATCAGCTATGGTCTGTACTTGTAGAAATAAAGATTATTATTATTATTAATATTTTTAATCGGTGGTTTGAAGTCTGTCTACTACACGAGGGTCATTAAGGCTGATTGGTTGGTTAGTGGGGTTTAAAGTCTATCTACTACACGAGGGTTATCAGGGCTCTAGGTCACCTGTATACTTACCGGGTATATACCCTGACAGCTGCATATCTCTCAGGGAATATATGTTAAGAATTTTTTTTTTTTTATATTTTATTAGAAACACATATATACATAACAATCCAATAATCAAACAAAAGATAGGGAACACATACAGAATACAATACTAAAACCGTTAAACTTAAGACAAACATAGCAAAACATCAACTTTATCCTACATGAATTGCCACAGATACCTGGGACAACTTCACCCAAGCACACCTGCACACTGTCGGTTGTCTAACACCGAACACCTCCTAACCTCCAACCAGCCACATAAATGCAAAACGCCAGCACATCACCACCGACAAACCCTACTACTTTAACATTAGATTACACTACTACATCCTAGAGGAAAACCCCATGCGTCCATGACCCTATGACCCCCCAACCAACATCACTCCAAGTCTGAGTCAACACACACCTGAACATTTACCTACAACCCCATCCCCGAAACGTCCAAAAATCGGACACCCACGATACCACCCCGTCCCAACCCATCCTAGCTTCAACCCTGTATACCCACGCCTAACCAACCATATGTTAAGAATTTGTTTGAATTCTTTGGGTTTTAAAAAATTCTTGTCTGGCGGTGGATAGGTTACCGCACGACCCTTGTGTAGTCGATAGGCTTCAAACCTTATTAACCAACCTGTATACCACCAGTCAGGAATACTTAAATAACTATAATGGGAATTAAATTCTGGGAGTATACACAAAGAAACATACACTTCTCGGTGTATGAATCCCGTGTTCATGAAGAGTTTAAAAACTCTGTGAAGAAACGACTCATTCAAAGGGTTCATGCTCAGCTTCGAAGCCTCGAAGCTGAGCATGACGAAGCTCATTTTCCCTTACTGTGGTTGGACCAGTTACAACAGCACGGTCGCGTCACTACACTCTCCTACCTACAGGTAAAATACACTGAAATGTGTATATCCTTCAGTATATATATACACCCAGACGTGTGTATTTGTGTATACACACATCGGTGTGTAACTCAGCGTATGTGCTTTAATTTCTATTACAGGTATCAGAGTACTATATATATTGAGAAGTGTACACCTATCAGTGTATATACAGAGATATTAATCTGTGTATATACTGGTGTATATCAGTGTATATAACATGTTTATAAATGCTAAGACTGTGTATAATCCCTAAGGATTTAGCGCTCTCAAAATCAGTACTGAATGAGCAATTATTATTGATGTTTATATCGTAATGATTTTAACTAATGGTAGTAAGCTAGTGAATTGTTATAAGTGTTATCGCGGGAGTGTTATCGCGGGAGTGTTATCGCGGGAGTGTTATCGCGGGAGTGTTATCGCGGGAGTGTTATCGCGGGAGTGTTATCGCGGGAGTGTTATCGCGGAGTGTTATCGCGGAGTGTTATCGCGGAGTGTTATCGCGGAGTGTTATCGCGGAGTGTTATCGCGGAGTGTTATCGCGGAGTGTTATCGCGGAGTGTTATCGCGGGAGTGTTATCGCGGAGTGTTATCGCGGGAGTGTTATCGCGGAGTGTTATCGCGGAGTGTTATCGCGGAGTGTTATCGCGGAGTGTTATCGCGGAGTGTTATCGCGGAGTGTTATCGCGGAGTGTTATCGCGGGAGTGTTATCGCGGAGTGTTATCGCGGAGTGTTATCGCGGGAGTGTTATCGCGGGAGTGTTATCGCGGAGTGTTATCGCGGAGTGTTATCGCGGGAGTGTTATCGCGGAGTGTTATCGCGGAGTGTTATCGCGGGAGTGTTATCGCGGGAGTGTTATCGCGGAGTGTTATCGCGGAGTGTTATCGCGGGAGTGTTATCGCGGAGTGTTATCGCGGAGTGTTATCGCGGAGTGTTATCGCGGAGTGTTATCGCGGAGTGTTATCGCGGAGTGTTATCGCGGAGTGTTATCGCGGAGTGTTATCGCGGAGTGTTATCGCGGAGTGTTATCGCGGAGTGTTATCGCGGGAGTGTTATCGCGGGAGTGTTATCGCGGGAGTGTTATCGCGGGAGTGTTATCGCGGGAGTGTTATCGCGGGAGTGTTATCGCGGGAGTGTTATCAGAAAACAACAAATTAACATTGCCCCCAAAACTGTTGAGGATAGAACATATGGCTTGGCTCCAGCACCAGCTGGCTAACCCAGCACCAGCTGGCTAACCCAGCACCAGCTAGCTAACCCAGCACCAGCTAGCTAACCCAGCACCAGCTAGCTAACCCAGCACCAGCTAGCTAACCCAGCACCAGCTGGCTAACCCAGCACCAGCTGGTTACCCCAGCAACCAGCTGGCTACCCCAGCAACCAGCTGGCTACCCCAGCAACCAGCTGGCTACCCCCAGCAACCAGCTGGCTACCCCCAGCAACCAGCTGGCTACCCCCAGCAACCAGCTGACTACCCCCAGCAACCAGCTGGCTACCCCAGCAACCAGCTGGCTACCCCAGCATCCAGCTGGCTACCCAAGCAACCAGCTGGCTTACCCCAGCAACCAGCTGGCTACCCCAGCAACCAGCTGGCTACCCCAGCACCAGCTGGCTAGTCCAGCACCAGCTTTCTACAGTCATCCAGACACCATTTTCCATCATGTAAGGTGAGTTTCAGTTCTACAATTGATGATAATATCACTTCCACTTTATCATAAAAATATTTTTTTCAAATTGTTTAATGAAGGTCTATGATTTTACCATATAATGTGAGGATACTTACACAAGGTGTGTGTGTGTGTGAGGAGGTATAATGTGTGTGTGTGTGAGAGGTAAATAAATGTGTGTGTGTGTGAGGAGATAGGTCATAATGTGTGTGTGTGTGAGGATATTAAAGTGTGTGTGTGTGTGAGAGGTATAATGTGTAGGAATAAGTGTGTGTGTGTGGGAGGAGGTATAATGTGTGTGTGTGTGAGGAGGATAATGTGTGTGTGGTGAGGAGGTATAATGTGTGTGTGAGGAGTATAAGTGTGTGTGTGTGGGAGAGTATAATGTGTGTGTGTGTGAGGAGGTATAATGTGTGTGGTGAGAGTATAATGTGTGTGTGTGTGAGAGGTATAATGTGTGTGTGGAGGAGGTATAATGTGTGTGTGTGTGGGAGGTATAATGTGTGTGTGTGTAGGAGTATAATGTGTGTGTGTGTAGGAGGTATAATGTGTGTGTGTGTAGGGTGAGAGTATAATGTGTGTGTGTGAGGAGGTATAATGTGTGTGTGTGAGGAGGTATAATGTGTGTGTGTGTGGGAGGAGTATAATGTGTGTGTGTGAGGAGGTATAATGTGTGTGTGTGAGGAATATAATGTGTGTGTGTGTGAGGAGGTATAATGTGTGTGTGTGTGAGGAGGAGTATAATGTGTGTGTGTGGAGGAGGTATAATGTGTGTGTGTGAGAGTATAATGTGTGTGTGTGTGGGAGGTATAATGTGTGTGTGTGTGAGAGTATAATGTGTGTGTGTGTGTGAGGAGTATAATGTGTGTGTGTGTGAGGAGGTATAATGTGTGTGTGTGTGGAGAGATAATGTGTGTGTGTGTGTGAGGAGGATAATGTGTGTGTGTGAGGAGGATAATGTGTGTGTGTGTGAGGATAAAATGTGTGTGTGTGTGAGGAGGTATAATGTGTGTGTGTGTTTGGTGTGTGAGGAGGTATAATGTGTGTGTGTGTGAGGAGGTATAATGTGTGTGTGTGTGAGGAGGTATAATGTGTGTGTGTGTGTGTGAGAGGAGGTATAATGTGTGTGTGTGTGAGGAGGTATAATGTGTGTGTGTGTGAATAATGTGTGTGTGAGAGTATAATGTGTGTGTGTGTGGAGGAGGTATAATGTGTGTGTGTGTGAGGAGGTATAATGTGTGTGTGTGTGTGTGAGGAGGTATAATGTGTGTGTGTGTGAGGTATAATGTGTGTGTGTGTGTGTGAGGAGGTATAATGTGTGTGTGTGTGTGAGGAGGTATAATGTGTGTGTGTGTGTGAGGTATAATGTGTGTGTGTGTGTGAGGAGGTATAATGTGTGTGTGTGTGAGGAGGTATAATGTGTGTGTGTGTGAGGAGGTATAATGTGTGTGTGTGTGAGGAGGATAATGTGTGTGTGTGAGGAGGTATAATGTGTGTGTGTGAGGAGGTATAATGTGTGTGTGTGTGAGGAGGTATAATGTGTGTGTGTGTGAGGAGGTATAATGTGTGTGTGTGTGAGGAGGTATAATGTGTGTGTGTGTGAGGAGGTATAATGTGTGTGTGTGAGGAGGTATAATGTGTGTGTGTGTGTAGGTATAATGTGTGTGTGTGTGAGGAGGTATAATGTGTGTGTGTGTGGAGGATAAGTAATGTGTGTGTGTGTGGAGGAGGTACAATGTGTGTGTGTGGAGGAGGATACAATTGTGTGTGTGAGGAGGTATAATGTGTGTGTGTGAGGAGGTATAATGTGTGTGTGTGTGTAGGTATAATGTGTGTGTGTGAGGAGGTATAATGTGTGTGTGTGTGTGTGTGTGTGTGAGAGAGAGGAGGTATATGTGTGTGTGTGTGTGTGAGAGAGAGAGGAGGTATAATATGTGTGTGTGTGTGTGAGAGAGAGGAGGTATAATGTGTGTGTGTGTGAGAGAGAGAGAGGTATAATGTGTGTGTGTGTGTTAGAGGAGGTATAATGTGTGTGTGTGTGTACTCACCTAATTGTACTCGCCTAATTGTGGTTGCAGGGGTCGAGTCTCAGTTCCTGGCCCCGCCTCTTCGCTGTCCGCTACTGGGTCTCTGCTCTCCCTGCTCCATGAGCTTTATCATACCTCGTCCTAAAACTATATATAGTTCCTGCCTTCACTATATCTTTCTCTAGACTATTATACTTCCTGTCTACTCTGTGGCTGTAGAAGTAGTGTGTGTGTGTGTTAAGAGGTATAACTGAGATACTTCCTGAAGATGTAGGCTGAATGGTATACATGTTCCTGGAATACATGGATCTGGAATACATGGATCTTGAATACATGGATCTGGTATACATGGACCTGGTATACATGGATCTGGAATACATGGTCCTGGTATACATGGATCTGGAATACATGGTCCTGGTATACATGGACCTGGAATACATAGACCTGGTATACATGGACCTGGAATACATGGACCTGGAATACATGGTCCTGGTGTACATGGACCTGGAATACATGGACCTGGAATACATGGTCCTGGTGTACATGGACCTGGAATACATGGTCCTGGTATACATGGACCTGGAATACATGGTCCTGGTATACATGGACCTGGAATACATGGTCCTGGTATACATGGACCTGGAATACATGGTCCTGGTATACATGGACCTGGAATACATGATCCTGGTATACATGGACCTGGAATACATGGTCCTGGTATACATGGACCTGGAATACATGGTCCTGGTATACATGGACCTGGAATACATGGTCCAGGTATACATGGACCTGGAATACATGGACCTGGAATTCATGAACGTGGTATACATGGACCTGGAAGTTGTGTATTAATACGTAGTGTTTATATTACAGGTAGGTGAAGCTTCACGGATCGTCGAGGGACAGATGACAGCATCTATAAGGTAAGTTGATGCTCAAGTTGTAATAATGGGGAAATTACCGTCAATATGTTAGGTAAAAAGAAACAAAGTACAACTAATGCGCCATTTTATTGTGGCAATATTTCACACTCCTGGAGAGCGAAACGTTGCCGAAATAAAATGTCACATTTGTTGCAGTTGTGTCCTTTTACTTAAGATGTTACAGTTAGCTGTTAATCAGAGAAGTTTTCTGTTGTGAAGGAGCATTGGTTTAAGTACAGCGCGTATACAGATGGTAAGGAAGAGTTGCGCATCTATCCTTTCTATCGTTACGGAGGGTTGAAAGCCGTAATCATTCCAAAAAGTCTTGGAAATCCCGTAATTTGCCTTCCAGTACTTACGTTGGCTTGTTTTCCAAGAATAACTTGTAAATAAATAAAAATCTACGAGTCAGGCATTTATACACAGGCCTTATTTTAAGGAATATTTCGCATGGAAATCAATCCATCTATGCAAGTCTACATGTTACTGTTTTGACCAGCACGACGTCAATTTCAATTTTAGTTACGTTATATCTAGTTTGTCATTAACTTGTAACATTACTCACGGATTCGTAATAAAAAGATTGCAAAATAAACCACGGTACGAGTGGGATTTGAATCCATGGTGAGTCAGTTTTCTGACTTGTCGTGGGTTCGAAAGTGACCCGTACCATGGTTTAACTTGTATCCTAGACTGTGACTGCAGTCGGCCCTACTATCCCTCTCACACTCAGTATATTCTATCCCACCCCCATGAACTTCTCGCATCCTGTAAGATAAGGAGATAGAAGAACAGAAGTCCCCTCGTATCCGAGGGGACTAAATTCCAAAACCTACTGTGGATACCTGAAATCGCGGATAGTAGCGAACCATATATATAAATAATCAGTCGTTTTTCGTTTACATACATACCTATGATAAAGTTGAGAATTAGCACTTGTTTACTGATGGGAAGCACTTCACTGCTTCTCTTAGTGTTTGAGGAACTGCCAGCATCGCTACTTTTGGGGCCATTATTAAGTAAAATTAAGGTATATTTTTTTTTGGGCAACGGTAAACCCCAGATAATTCAAACAACAGAAAACTGAATTCACAGATATGGGGTTTACTGCATTACCTTCCATAAATTCAGAAGAGCGAGGGAGATAGCTGATGTTAATTCGTTGAGGCATATTTATTGCAAAACGTTTCGCTTCTTCAGTTGAATACAGAGGGGGGGGGGGCAGCAGAAGCAGTAGCCGACTAAAAGAGCCTACTGTGTAGGCGGAAAGTTTCCAAATAAATTTACGTAACTACTGCACATGTTGCCCAGAATAGAGAGGAAGAGGAAATTGGGGGGCTCCCGAAATGACAGGAACAAATATAATATATATAACCCCCTACAGCTATTCCAGTTGAGCTTAGTCTAACTCAACAGACAAGAAATCAGGTTCGTAGAAATGCACGAAGGACAAATCGCCAAATAATTCACTCTCAAATTTGCTAATAGTTTGCAAAATGAGGGCGACCTGTTCTCATTTCAGTCCCTTATTTTCTACTGCGATTCCATGCATTAGTTTCTTCGTGTTCCGTGGATATTTAATTATTTTTTTCTCATCTGTCGTAGTTAAGATTAAAGGTTAAGAGAGAGTCTAACTGCTTCGTGGAGTTCGATGATATCTGGTAGTTTAAATTGTACAATATAAAGTCTGTTTTTTTTTTTTTTTTTTTTTTTATTTAAAAACAGTACATACAAGTAACATACAAGAAGAGATATACCTCAAGAACAAAACAATTTGTGGGGTAATAAAACATTATACACTCTCTTAACCATTCACCAGTTCAGAAAAGTAAGTTATTGTTTCATATTCGATGTAAAACCCGTTACACATTCGCCACCCGGCTCTTGAGCCGTACGTGTGTGCTGCACTGAGCTCTGTTCCCTGGCGGCAACTTTGGACAACTCTGTTTTCACAATCATGGCGGCTGCCAACAGACGGAGGATCAACACTGTGTGTATCGATATGGTGGTTGGGGCACTGCAACCAGCGACTGTGGCTACTGTTTTACCCTTGATACTACGAGATGTATACAATATTGACACGGCTGATCTCTACGGTGTGGCATTGAATGGGGTAAACAGAGTCTTTGTTAAACTACTGACGGCGACGGCGTATGAGAGCCTGATTGATAAACATCAGGATAAGATCTACACTGTGAACTCGACTCTACAGGTGCGTCTGAAGGACGTATCCCGTAAGTACACTTGGGTACGGATACGGAATGTTCCGTTAGAAACGGATCATGAGGACATCAGCAGGGTATTCAGTGCATATGGGACTGTACATATGGCGAAGGCTGGTAGATGGACCGAGGGGCCCCTGGAGGGCCTTCCAGAGGGCTCATTCTCATTGAAAATGATGCTCAGACACACCATACCGTCCTTCGTGGTCCTGACGAAATTTCGTACACAGGTGTACGTAACGTATATGGGGCAACGACGTACATGCCGTATTTGTGGTGCTTACGACCATGTTGCAGCAGACTGTATGAGAAGAGGTGGGCCGAAACCAGGCATGGGTGCAGTTGGTGGGCGAGTGATGGATGATGACGGTGAGCATGGGAAGGATCCTCTGGTACAAAAAGAGGAGCAGACACCGAGATTGTGGAGCGACATCATCGGGGGGCGTGGAGGAGCTCTGTCACATGTTACCGACAGTGGCACAGGTGGAGCGGCCTGTGACGGTGGAAGAGGTGGAGCAAACATTGGATGGATGCATGGGCCTGATATTGGATGAGGTGTTGCAGGACATATTGAATGCACCTTTGTTAGTGCCGAGTGACTGTGGAGGTGTGAGGCAGGAGGTCAGAGTAAGGGCTGCCCATGAGTGTGATGGGTTGGGTTGTACTGCCTTGGTGAGCAAGACTGTCAGTGTGGAAATACACCAGAGTGAAAGTTGTGAGGGTATGGATGTGATAAGTGGATCCCGTAAGAGAGCGGGTACAACCTCTGATAGTGATGACATCTCAACCCCTGCACAGAAGGCATGTAAGAAATCTTTAGTGAAAGTGGCGCAGCTTGAGACAGAAAAGTTACCAGGAACAGCGGATGGTAAGAACAGTATTAAGGGAGGGAAAAGTGTTGCTAAGAATGGGGGTAAGGGATTGTCTGCAGCGCCGCTGCCACAGAGGTCGAAGAGCAAACCAACACACTTATTTTCCAGTGTATAACAATTAATGTAAATGGGTTAAGGGCAGAAGTGAAGAGGAGGTGGGTTGAGGGGACTTTACAACGACTTGGTGTGCAAGTGGGATTTATTCATGAGCATAACTTTAGGTGTAGAAGTGATTTACGATTGAATGGGTACCATGTGTTTGCTGGGTCATCGGAGCGGTTAAAGGGTGGAGTGGCGGTGATTATACAGATGTTGAGCCCTTTTACTTTATTAGCATGGGAAGAGTGGGGGGAGGTCGGGGTGTGAAGGTGGATGGGGAGTGGAGTGGCGTGAGAGTTAGTTTCGTGGGAGTCTATATGCCAGCAGAACAGTCTCGACAGGTAAAGATAGATTTTGTTAATGATTATATGATATATGTTTTGGGGGCTTGGCTGAGGTGGCTATAGTTGGGGGGGATTTTAATTGTGTGATCCGAAACAAGGATGTGGAGCCTCGGGGGGCGGTTGTGTGTTAGCAGCTTTAAGGGATTTATTGAATGTGTGGGTTTAGAGATGTGGTAGGGGGAGACATGGTGGCACACTTTTGTGTGACTGGTGTACAAGGCTAGATTGGATAGACTGTATGTGACAAGAGGGGTGAGAGTGGGTAGGGTGCAAACAATGGACGTGGGTTTCTCGGATCACCATGCAGTCCTAGTGGATGTGCATTAGGAAGGGGTGGCAAAAATGTATAAAGGGAATTGGAAGTTAAACTCCAGTTTATTGGTTGGGGAGGACAGGAGGATAAGTTTTGCGTCATGGTGGCTAGAATTATGGGAACGGGTAAGGATATGGAGGATGTGATAGGCTGGTGGGAGAATTGTGCTAAGGTGGGTATTCAGAGTATCATATGAGGTTGGGGAGGGAGGAGGCGTGTTGGAGGTATGGGCTACAAAAATACCTGGAGGGCAATTGTATAGTTATGAATGGGGGGCGTCAGAAAGTGCAGGAGATATTGACGTTGAGGAATAAATTGAAGGAATTGCAGAATGAAATATACAATGGGTATTAGGTGAGAGCACGAATGGAGGATGTATTGTGGGGTGATAGACCTTCAAAGTATGTCTTGGGTAAATGTAGAATGAGGAGAGATGCGACAACTGTGGATTGCATGGTAGAGGAAGGGTTCGAAAGTTATGTCTCGAGGCAGAGGATTAGAACGGCTGAAGCAATTGGAGTGTATGTGGATAAATGGTTTGAGAGACATATGCGGAGTGTGTTAGGGGGTAAGTGTGAGAGGGATGTTATGCTGGATGGGATACACAAGATATTGAGTAAAGAAGATAGGGAGGGAATGAAGGGTCAGATTACGGAGGTGGAGGTGTGGGAGGCGGTAAATGGTATGAGTAGGGGTAAGGCGCCAGGTAGGGATAGTATTATGAATGAATTTTATAGGGAACATTGGGATGTGTTGAGGGGTTGTCTGGTTAGGTTAATGAATAGCATGAAGCAAAGAGGTCAAATGGGCAAGGAGCAGGGCGTGGGGGTGGTAGTGTTGGTGAAGAAGGGTAAGGAGATACAGGCGATGAGTAATTATAGGCCGATTGTGTTGATGAATGCGGATTCTAAGATTTTTGCGAAAATATTAGGGAATAGGATAAAGCGTGTGATACACGGAGTGATTGCGGAAGGACAGTGTGGGATCCCGGGGCATAGTATGATTCAAGGTCATGAGCGTATAAAGGATTTTATCGATTGTGAGCCGGAAGGTGGGGTGTTGGCACTGGATTGGAAGAGGGCTTATGATAGTGTTGAGAGAGTAGCTTTATATGAAATTATGAGGAAGCAGGGGTTTGGGGAGGAAGTGGTAACTTGGGTTGAGACGTTATATAGCGGGGCAGGTATACAAGTGCAGGTAAATGGGAAACTAGGTAGAATGGTGGGAATGGGTAGGGGTCTGCGACAGGGATGCCCTCTGTCCCAGATTTTGTTTGCCTGTATGCAGGACCCTTTCTATAGGTTAATGGAGGAAGGAGTGGGGAGAGGGACTAGGGTGGAGGGGGAGGGGCCTAGAATAGTAGGGTATGTGGATGATATCACGATTTTGGTGAGCACAGAGCAGGGTTTTGTCAATATTGCTAGGATTTTACAAGGGTTTTGTGGAGCGACTGGGATGCGTATTAATTGGGCAGTCACGACTGTTGGAGGTGGGTAGATGGGTGGGTGGGAGGTTGGGGGTGGGGTATGGGTGGGTTATTGAGGAGGCCATTAGAATATGTGGTATAATGTATATGTGTGACAGTAAGTTGGCTAGGACTGTGAATTCGGGGAGGGTCGTGAAAGCAGCATTGACTAGGTTAGAGGGTTGGAGGGCAGGGGATCTTACGCTAAAGCAACGTGTGATAACTGTGAATATGTTAATATACAGCAAATTGTGGCATGTGGGTGTGATTTTTCCTCTATTGCAAACGGATGTGCGTGGGCTGCTGGAGCAAAGGGTCTTTAGGTATGTGTGGGCGGCAGGTAAGCATTGGATTAGAAAGGAGGTGGTTAGGAACCGGGTGGAGTTGGGTGGGCTAGGACTCGTAAGTGTTGAGCGTAGATTAATGTGCCTGTATGTGAAATGATGTATGGTGCGATGGGGGGGAGAGCAGGGAACTTGTGTGGCGTGGGTGGAGAGTGAGGTGCACAGGTGGTGGGCAGGAGCATCGTTGCGACAGTGTTGGGATCTGTTGCGATGTCTGGTGGTTATGAGGCAGCCGCATAAATTAGGGGTGAGTGGGATGGAGAGGGTGGGGGGAGTAAGCCAGGCGTTAGTAGGTGTGGCGGAGTACCCTGTGTATGATTGGGGATTGATATGGAAGGGGTTCAAGGGTCTGCATATAACTGCTAGGGATAGGGAATTTATGTACCGGTTTTTACATGGGGCAGTGGCTTCGAAGGCTCTGCTATTTCAGATGGGAATGGTAGTAGGTGTTGTAGTAGGTGTGGATTGGAGGAAACGGTGTGGTATGTTCTGTATTTCTGCGAAAGTTTGGAGCAGATGGGGGAGTGGATTGGACGGGTTTTGCGGTACATGGGGGGGGGGGAATTGGCGTGTTAAGGGCTATGAGTCTGGATATGAGGGGGGCGAGTCAACAAGTGCGCAGAAGCCTTGCGTATTTAATGGTGGATTTTGCATGTGTGTCATGGCATTTACGGGAATCGGGTGTGAGGGAGTGGATCAGGGCGGTTGCCGGAAATATGTATAGAACCAAATGTAGGAATAGTGGGGTGTATGGGAATAGATGGGAAACAGCGTTTTCGGAGACATGTAAGAACATGGTAGTGGGAGGTTTATTGAGTGCTTAGACTGAAAGGGCTTGACATGGGGGATGGGTTGGGGTGTATAAAAGTGAGGAGCGTGTAAGGGCTGGGGTAGGGGGGGGAAGTGTTGCAGTGTGCATGGGGTTTCTAGGAAGATGAGTTAGAGGGGGGGGGTATGAGAGTGGGAGTTAGAGGATGGTGAGTAGTGGGAGACGGAACGACTATGCCTTATGTTATGACGGGAAACAATGGACATGGTAGGATATGGTATGTGTGGTGGGAGACTTGCAGGACGCACTGGGGGGGGGATTAGTTTTATGTAAGGGGTTTTATGTTGGGTTACCTGATCGCTGTGGAGTCAGGCGATGAGGTGTCATGCGATGTGTGTGTTGTGTGACTGGTGAGTTGAGCTAATGTGGCCTTCATATTGTAATAATAGAACAATATGAGCATGTAAGGGTGTACATAGGTTTATGTACAGGGGGTTTGTATGCGATATGTTAATATAGGATGACTGGGGCAGGAACACCAGTAGCATTGCTTCATACCTGCATATAGTGTTCAGTAGGGTGTATGATATAACATTTGGGTACTGAAACGTGTGTTGTGAACACTGCAGAGTTCATAGGGGACGTGCCCGGTGGTGGGCGTCTCTGTGTAATGTTTATGCCGGCATATTGCTATATGAGCATTTTGTGAGTGGGTTTAGGGAGTACCCTGTTGGCAATACTCCATAGAGTGTATAGTGAGAGGTCCCCAGGGGACGGAATATGTTATACTTAAATGTACGATAAATGAAGTCTTATTGTTTCATGTAATGATATTTACCAATGTCAACTTGCAAAAGTGTGTCATGATATGTTGAATATATATTTGGAGAGAATGTCATGTACACTTTTAAGTATTAATTCTTAGCCGTTTGTGTTTTTTTGTTAGGAAACGCCTCTGGTGTATGTATGTAGTGTTTCTTGAAGGGGGGGGGGTAAGTGTATAGGGCTATATTGGGATACTAAGTAATTGAGGGTTTTTGTATTTTGCTATTAGTACGTGGTACTATAAGGAGACAGAACTTTAAGGTTGTTTCTTGATTATTCATGTACGAATGGGGAATTTTAGCTGTTATATCCTTTGGTTGGGATGACATGTGTTTCTTTGTTGGTTTTGTTTTTATTGGCATTGTTTTGGCCAATATAGGGTTTTGCTTTATAGATGTGGTTGTTGGTTGGGATATTGAAAATTACCTTATTTGTTAATGAGCATGTAGATGTATGTGCATTTTGTGTACAGATTTGTTTTTTAAATAAAAAAAAAAAAAAAAAAAAGTTACATCATAAGGCCGCCGCAGCAGTAACAAAACATTCCTGACAACGGTATGTATAACAATGCATAATATTACTATTACTAACCTACAAATTACAAAACCAAGTATCCCCGCATCCCGAAGCTGCCTTACCACATGGGCATATACTACAGTAGAAGGAGACCCTCCTGCAGCTCAACACCCAGTAGAAGGAAACCCTTCTGCAGCTCAACACCCAGTAGAAGGAAACCCTCCTGCAGCTCAACACCCAGTAGAAGGAAACCCTCCTGCAGCTCAACACCCTACATATCAAAAGGGTAAAACCCCAACCTAACTGCTTTGTTTTCAGAGTTCCAACAAGCGTTAGCGCTGTATGACCTCTATGGTTTAGCGTTTCTTTTGATTATAATAATAATAATCCAACAAGCGTTTTTGCAAACATAACAAATACATATTACATCCTAACAGTCATTGAACCATATATGCATTATTTATGTTGAATACCAATTGTTCAAATAATACATTGCACCTAGTGCATGATACCTAACGCTCCCAGGACCACCCATCGCACCGACCAAACACCCCCCCCCATATAATACACTAACAAATACATTACCATTTCCTTACCATGTAACCTTGTTTTGTCATACAGAGTATGTTCTTTTGATTCAGTATTCGATACAAGTAGGTATCGAATACTGGACATGTACGTCACATGTACGTCACATGAGGATAGGTTACCACATAAGTTTGTCTCTGAACATTACGAATCAGTCGAGGCACTATAAAACCACGATAATCCTACCACCGGCCTTGTTCATGGTCAGCATACCATCCAAGGTTAGTTTACATGACTCTTTACATGCTTGGGTGTGCTCCCTAACTCGAAAAACTAGGTGACCTTTTGATATCGTCAGAGACACCATAAGTTCCCTGACGTTAGGTCACCTCTCCCCCCCCTTACCTGTTACACGAAACTCCTAACCAATTGACATCAGTACATATTACAAGGATACATCATGAACACCTTATAAAATTCTTTACATGTAAACAAGCGACACTAGTACCAAGAGTTGTCACCAATTGTAAAACAGGTTCTATCCACCAGATAATCTATGTGGAAGTCACTCCATGATGTAAAGTCACACAATGTCTGAATGATCCTACGGAAGGCCACAAAAACGTGCTCAGATACAAAATCTCCTTTGGCACATTGGGATGTGACCGCCTTCATAAAAGTCACTGGACTATGATAGCCCAGTTTGAATATCCAGCTCTCATGCTACACTATATACTAATATATATGACTGACCGGTCTCCTTGCAAAACAGGTTTACTTGACAATGGATTACCAACAGTTCTGCCGAAATGATAAAACCAAGCACTGGGTTCCTGTATGAACCCCCCCCCCCAGTCTGAGTCATCAACCACTCCGAGAAATACCCCGGACCTCATACAGGTCACCCCCACCCCCTCATCCTAGGCCACACCCCCGCACTCTTGCACACCTATTCACTAGCACACAAAAAACTAAACCCTCCCCGCCCGGGAGACCAACTCACATGCTCCATCGTGGAACCCATCAACTCACTATAGATATCATAACCCCTTCAATACATCCATCGTTAGGTTTCTATATCCCAACGAAAAATCTCTCTCCCAGCATTGTTCATACACCTCTCGATTTCTACATTTTGTTCTGTTCCTGTCGTACATAAATATATATTAAACGCCTATGCAACGGTATTAACCCCATAACTCCCTTAGCTACTTTTGTCATGACAACGTCCTTCCCCAACCAATGTCGATGGAATCCCCATATAAAATTCAAAGCTTTCCTCTGCAACCTCAGTACATTCTCTGGAAGCAAAGGATAAACTGCTGCAACAAACCATAATTTGCTATATACTAGGACATTAACGACGATTACCCTCTGGAGTAGTGTCACCTCACCTGGTTGCCATCCCGCCATTCTTCGAATGGCCTCATCTACCACTAAAGACGAATTAATTGCGCGTGCAGACCTTTCCTCATTGCAAAAATATACTCCACATATTTTAAGTCTCTCGACAGTTTTCCACCCATACTCCCTACCCAACGTCCCCCACACCCAGGACCCCACCTCCAAAAATTTTGATTTCTCCTTATTAATATCCATGCCTGATGCATCGCCAAAAAAAACAATAACCCTATTAATGAATTTCAAGCCTTCCCTACTATGCACCATTATGGTGGTATCATCAATATAGCCTATGATGCCCCCTCTACACCCTGCCCACTAAATCCCTCCCCCACTCCTTCAGTTACTAACCTATAAAAAGGGTCCTGCAAACAGGCAAGCAAGAGCTGCGATAGGGGACACCCCTGCTGCAGCCCCCACCCCATGCCTATCACTGACCTTACCCTCCCATTCACCTGTACCTTTGCATTGGTATATAGCATATGCACCCATGCCACCACCTCCTCCCCGAAACCCTGCTTCAATAACATTGCCAATAAAGTCTCCCTATCCACATTATCAAAAGCCTTTTCCCAATCTAACCCCACTACTCCGCTCCTGTGACGTTCCTTCACAAAACTTTTAATTCTACCCTCATAGACCGCCCAGGAATCCCATATTGCCCATCCCATACCACCTTATCCAAAACCCATTTCATACGGTTGGCCAAAATTCTTGCAAATATCTTGTAATCTGCTCCTAACAACATTATGGGCCTATATTCACCTAAAGTTATGTGGATGTTCACCTTCGGCACCAACACCACAATCCCCACCCCCACCTCATTCTACCTTCATCTTTCAGAGCATCCCAACCCGGCGATTTCCCCATTGACTGACCCCGAACGGCCTGGGATACCTCCTCCTCCGTTAAACAACCCTCCACGACCACTCTATCCACGTCCCTCATGCTCACCACCATACCATGCAATAAGGCCTCCCTCGCCTCCCGATTCCCCTCTCAAACAAACCGTTTCTGTTCAAACCATTTATCCGCATAGCTCCCCATGCTTTCTGTAGTACAGAGCCTTTGTCCTTTACGGTATCCTGCCAAGTCCTCATCTACCACCAAAGACATCATCGTCGTCGCCTTGCGTCGCAACCTGAAACTTCGAAGAACCCTAACAAGAGGGATTATCCACCCATAACACCTCTATCTCCGCCCGCACCCTCAACGCCTGAAAGGTCTAATTCTGAATATCCTGTAATTGACTCCTAAGACACACTATTTCTGCATGATCATACCTCCCTCCTGCACCATAGCAATCTCGCAGCTGACCCTCAAGATACCTCTGCTTTCCATATCTATAGGACGCATTATCCCTCCCTAACCTACTGTAAAAACACTTTTATTGCTAACTTCGCTCATAAATTACACCAATCCACTACATTCTCAATTCCTTTTCCACCATCCCACAACCTATCCCACTATAACCCGAAAGTCTCCAAAGCCTCTAAATCTTTCAACAATCTAACATTTAATTTTCAGTAACTAGTGAAAACTCGAACAGCACCTTCCCATTCTAGAACCACCAGCATGCCCCGGTGATCTAAGAATCCCAGATCCACGCATTTTACTCTCCCACTGCATATTAAACCAGTGATATACACCCTATCTAAATGCGCAGCATAACCTCTTCAACAAAAGGTGTATTCTACATTCCACCCCCCAACCCCACCACGTCAGCAACACCAAAATCCCTAAGATACACCCCCCTCCTCTCGGCTCTACATCCTTTCCCCTGGTAACACAATTCCAATCTCCGGCAATCACAGAAACTAATGGGAGGCCCTTAGAAAATTATACTAAATGCTCACGCACAAAATCCTCCTTCACCCGTCTATTGGACGTTGCCGGCATATACACACCTACAAAACCCACCTGTATGTGCCCCCATGTTCCCACTACACTCACGACCCGTCCCCCACCGCCCCATTCTCATGCCAACAGCGTAAAAGGGCTGGTCTCCCTTATTCCTACCACAACCCCACCTTTGATATTGTCCGAGTTCCCCGCGTAACATGTATTCCCTTGCATACGCAACTCACTTCCACACCTAAAAGTGTGCTCTTGTATAAAGAACACATCAACATCCAAACATCGTAGTGAGACCTCCACCCATCGCCTCTTGACCTCTGTACGGAGGCCATTAACTTTTATTGTAAAGCACTTGAAGACAACGGCTGGGTTTTATCATTTCACTTCCCTGTCACTGTCAAACCTGACCTAGACTTTCTACTAGTGCTCCTAGCTGACTTCCCACCGCTCCCACCAAACTTTCCCAAGGGAGCACCTTTGTCACCTTTGGCCACATCTGCCCAAGCCATTTTGCTTGACCTTTGTCCCGGGGTCAATATGTCGTCCTCCACGGGTGCACTGAGCCTCTTACGGGAAGCCCCCTTGTAATCCATGTCCCCATCACCATCTTTCCTGTGCACCTCCACGTCTGCCTCTACCACTGACTTATGAGGCACATGCCTTCCTTCTGCACCCACACTACACACAAGAGCAGTCTCTACCACAGGCAAAGTCAATGTCGTAGACAGTAAATCCACCGGCGATGGGCTATCGAGGAGCCTCTGAATGTCCTTCAAGCTAGGCAACACTAATGGCGGGCTCACCACCTCTTCCACCAGAGGTGACACACCCTCGACTCCACCAACTTGATCGTCCTCTGATGCCGGTGGCAATGTCAAGACGATCTCCTCCGCAGCCTCCACCGCTGCACTCCCCTTCCCATTTTCAGGTAGAACTTGCAGAACATTATCCACCACCGATATGGCATCCTTCGGGGATTGCACACACTCTTTCATCACGACACTAGGTGCTGCCTCAGGTTATTCCGTCCGCTGCTGCTCCCTTTGTAGCTCGCATGTTGCGGCCATATGTCCAGGGCCACCACACAGACGGCACATCTGTACCTACCCTGGGTAGGTGATGTAGATTTGCGTTCTGAATGCCTCCAACATCACATACGAGGGTATAGGATGCCTCCAACATACCAGCATAAATTCCTTGGGACCATCACCCCATGTTGACAGCATGTATAGTTCCATAGGTCCAAACTCCCGTAGTACATCCACTTTGAATGGAATATTACTAAGGCGAACCCATGAATAATGGGCCAAAATGTCATGTAGGCGCACCTCCAGGCTAGCGTTGACGACGATGTGTCGTTCTTGATACGTATCCACAACCTTCTCGTAGATATCAGGTGACACAAATTTCACAAAGACTCTTGCGGTACCATTCAGGGATATCCCGTACAATTCCTCAGTAGGGATCCTGTAAGTATCTCTAATTATGAGAGGTAGAATGACTTCAGCATTGCTTGGATAAACCACACCTTTTAACAATTCTAAACAGACGGTGTTTACCCTCCTCCGTTATTCCGCTATTTTGAAGAAAACAAAACTTCACCAACTAGACACCAGGGGTCACTTGCTGCTCACCTGAGACACCCTCGCTTTGTCAAGGTTGGGAAGCGACTAGGTTTCCAAATTGTACCAATTTTTGGGAGAGGTTTGATTAGGATCGGTTAGGATAGGTAGGGTGTGATTATGTGATTCTAAGTATGATTAGGTTATGTTAGCTTTAGTTAGGCTAGGTTTTGTTAGCTTTAGTTGCATAGAGCTAAGTTAGGTTATTAAACTCAACATTGACCATTCAGTGTAACCTAATATAATTTAACCTAACCCAACTCATCCTAACAAAACACAGCCCAACCTAATCTCACCCACCTTAGCCTAACTTAACGCGATATTCGCCACTGCAACCTTACTTAGCCAAATGTAAACTAACCTAACTTTAAAACCCCCAAAAAGGCCTTTGGGAACAATCTACACAATGTTTCCAAATCCAATGAACAGTGTCAACTTTATACAATCATAATTTATGAATTATACCTAGCCTAGTTAAAGCTTCCCTAAAAGCTTTGTCTGTAAAGTTAGTATCCTGGCCACTCTGGATAGACTTAGGAATGCCAAAATAAGATATAAATTTAGTTATGGCTTTAAGAATGGCTTTAGTGTTGATGCATTGAGACTGCTTCCAGATACCTGAACCCTCAAGAAAGGTTCCATGATGCTAGTGAGCTGCTCTTGATCTAGGGAATTGGATCTTTGCTCCAGTTCGCTGAATTAAAACTTGAATACCTTCCATATCCCCCCACAGGCACTTCCTCCTTGATTATAATGATAAACTGGATACCTGGTAGCTTTGTCCAATAATAGTAAACAAGTACAAGTTTCCTGACTTGGATTTTGGTAATGGTCCCACACATTCAATGATTATTAGCTCTGCAAACGGTTCTCCTTCTGCAGGTATGGGATGAAGTGGCACAGGTTTAATGGGGTGTCCAGGTTTACCTACTTGCTGACATTCCCTACAAGAGCGGATGTGATTCTTCACATCTTGCCTTATTTTTGGCCAGTAAAACTCATTCAGTATTCTATAGAGTTTCTGTAATTCCTAAATGACCTGCTAAAGAGAAATTGTTCACTATGTTCATAATTTGTGACCTAAATTTCTTTGGAATTACCAGTCTATCTGTTTTTGGGGTTCCCCCTACTTCCTTTACTCGCTGCCAGACCACTGTGGTGTGCGGGTGTGCTGACAGGTGCCTCTGGTGGCCAGTTTTGTCAACTTCATTTTCTCAGCAATGGCAGAGACGTACAGAAGAAGCGTAAATACAGTGTGTATTGAGGTGCTTGTTGGAGCTATTTATCCATCAAATGCAGACGCTCTTTTACCTGCTATTCTATGTGATAAGTACGGATTCTCCACTGAAGATCTTTATGGAATTTCGCTAAATGGAGCAATGAGAGTGTTTAAGTTATCGTCGAGTGGTGTCTAAGAACGAGCTGTAGATGATTATCAAGAGTGGCGAATGGTTGTGACGGAATGATTGGAGGTACAATTAAGGGACGTTGTCAAAGCAGGTGTATCACGAATAATGAAGCATCGAGGGAAACCACCTTTGAAGCATTCAGGTGTATAAGTATGAATGTTAATGGCATCCATGCTGAGGTCAGGCGGTTGTGGGTTGAAAGTACTTTGCGGAGAGAGGGAATTGATGTTTGTTTTCTCTGAGAGCACAATTTTAGGTGTGGTAGGGATTTGAGGTTAAAGGGTTTAATTTATACACAGGAAGGTCAGAACTTTTCAAGGGTCGGGTTTTGGTAGGCATTAGGGAATCCTGCCCTTTTCATTTGAGGACATGGGAAGAGGTAGGGGGGAGAATTGTAAGGGTGGATGGGGTTTGGGGTGATATCCCAGTTTGTTTTCTTGGTGTGTATATGCCCGCAGTAATGAACCTAGTATAAAAGGGGATTTTGTGAGGGATTATTTAGCTTATGCATTAAGGAGTCTTCTGGTGGTGACGGTGTTAGCGAGTGACTGGAATTGTGTTGAGAGACTTGTTGGGGGTGGTAGGGGTTCGAGATGTAGTAGACGGTAGGCAGGTTTTGGTAGAACATACGTTTTTCAGGAAAAAATATGTGGCACATTCGGATCAGGTGTATGTCATCAAATATAAATGTGGAAGAGGTGCGTAATATAGATATATTGGGTTTTCAAATCACAGGGGTGTGGTGGATGTATTGGGGTGGGTGGGTGCCGTTAAATATTTTTCAGACTTGTGGACATAAGGAGATTGCTGGTACCGGTTTATAGATACATTTGGAGCTATAGGAGGCACTGGTTGGCGCATGAGGTTGTGGCAGCTTGGGTGGAGGTGGGGGGTTTGGGGTTGATACCTTTGGGGAGTAGGCTTCAAAGTACGTAAAACAGGAATTTTTAGGGGGATAGGGGGCAGGAGGGTCATGAGTGAGGTACGTCGGTTGTGGAAGGGTAGGGATTTGTTGCATTGTGAGGATATATTGAGATAACTTTCAGTTGTCAGGGAGCCAGGTAGGGTGAAGGTGAGTAGGTTGGATAGGGTAGGGGGAGATAGTGATAGTGCAGGGAACAGGTATTTATCCAATGTATAATTGGAAGTTGGTGTGGTACTGGTTGAAGAGGCTGCGTGTACCACCTAGGGTACGTGAAACGGGGTATAGGTTTTTATTGGGAATTTTGGCATCGAGGGCACAATTGTGGAGAATGGGCTTAATACGGGAGGGGTTATGCCTGATATGCGGTGGGCTTGAAACTGCATATCCTGTCATTTATTTTTGTGAGTTGGGGGGTGAGGGGATGGTTTAGTGGGGTTTTGGACAGGGTAGGGGTGGGGGGTTTGTTGACCCTTAGGGCATTAAGTATGGATGTTGAGGCAAGTCCTGAGGATGTAAGAAGGGCGGTCACATATTTAGTGGTGGAGTACATTTACATCTCATGGAGCATGAGAGAGGAACCAGGTGCTGTCCGCATTAGAGCTTTGGCGGCTGGGTTTTATGGAACATGTTGTAGCAATCAAGAGGTATATGCAGGAAGGTGATGTAAGGTGTTTTCTTTGGGTTATAGGAACCTCACTGTTGCGTTATTGGAGGGGAGGGGGGTGAGGGCCAAATACGAGTGTGTCTGGGGTATAGTTTTTAAAGGGTAGAGTGGGTGTCAGGGGAAATGAGGGTGGTTTGTTGTTGATGCTTCTGGTTTCGAGTAGTTCTTATTTATTTAAAAATTTTAATGGTCTTTTGGGTTAGCTGGGAGGAGTGTTGGAATGGCAGATAGTGAGGTTAGAGAAGAGTGGGTAGTTGGGGAAGGGGAGGGGGTGTTGAGGGTTTCAGGGGAATCTTGCCTGTTTTCTTACCGTGGGCGTCAACACACTATATTAGGTGGTGTGAGTCGAAGCAAACTTTTGGTCGTTCAAGGATAGAAATCTATCGGGGATGCCACCTGTGTGTGCGAGTCCTGTATGTTGGTGTATAATGGACTTTTAGTCCCGTACAGCTGGTATGTTAGTTTGTATGTAGGGTGTGTGTGTGTGTGTGTGTATTGGTGGAGTACTTCTTATTTTCTTTTGTTTGTTCTGTATAGCAACCACCAGTGTTTGTGTATCATTTTATCTGTGTTATTCACATGGGACGTCATATGGATTTCATAATTGACATGGTGGTGGTATACCTTGACAGGCATGGGTATAGGGAGTCTTTATTTGATGTGCTTAAGGTTCTAGGAGCACTGTTGTGGTTTACAGCAGGAGGTTGGGTTATGTTGATGTAAAGATATGTCAAAGATGTTTTATTTTGGTTTATACTGTTCTGTTTATGTATAAAAAATGAAAACAAGAAACAATACAGTGCATTTTATCCCTATGGGTAGCATGTAATCTTGGATATTTGGGGAGGGAAGGGGAGTTGGACGAAGGTGTGTGGGTTTTGATAAGTTACCTGTGAGATAGGCCCTTGGTGTTGTAACACCGTTAACTTAATTTTCAGTACAGGGTTCTCCCACTGTGTTGGGGATTGTTTTTGTAGATAATGTTTGTTATATCTTCTTATATGTTCTTTGTCGACACGATCTTTTGTATCTGTGGGTTTAAAAAAAAAGATTAAAAAAAAAATAATATACAATGCATAAAAACAGAATAGTTGGGCTTTAGGCTGTTGCTTTGAAACTTGTATTGTTTCATTGTATGGTTTAGAAGAAAAAAAAAGAAAAAAAAAGGAACTTAGACTGTAAACTGCAGTGCTGTAATGGTTTAATTTTCTCTGTTGTATCTGGTTTTTTTTTATCCCCTTATGTGTGTCGGTGCTGACAGTGTTTCGCACAGATAGGGTAAAGACTTTTGCAGAGTCAGCTAAATGTTCTTATGTGATTGTGAAATTTGTTGTTGGTTGCCTTTATATAGAATATACGACGATGTACTATAATAATGTCTTATTTTATTATTGCAGCTATTTTGGTTAATATTTGAAACGTGTGTGTGAATGGTGATGGGAATTGTTCAAGGTGTAGTTAGGTTAAGGCAGAATATTTGTATTGTGTATAGTCTTGATGCAGTTTTAGCAGTTGTATTCAGATATGTTCTTAAAGGAGAGGGAGTTTTGGCCACATAAACCTAGTTTTAAGGTTAATAAGATGATGCTTGTGCCTTGTATTATGACTTTTTAGATTTGGATTTGTATGCTTTTAAATAAAAATAACTTATGTTTAATTATATATTTGACTGGGTGATCTGAGGAGGATTCACCCATGGCCGCCTGAAAAGCAAAGTTTACTAAAGGATCTCTTCGGTCTTCTTCCCGAAAGGCCAGTCCCTCGGGCATGGAAACATATATCTGTCAATCCTGCAACCCTGGAGTAGGAAAACTTGGTCTGGGACTTTTCACTAAATTTATGAGGCCCTGGCCAGTTTTCCTCTCTAAACAAATTGTCTAACCCTAAATGTGAGTCGTCCATGGATGGGTCAGAATTCTCGACACATCTCTTGAGATTTTGCCTGAGTTATGGTTAACATCGGAGAAGCATTAGTCACTATAGGTTCTGAGGGTAAGTCGAAGACTCTGGGGAGAGTAGGGAGGTGTGTGAGAGAAAGGGAGAGAGGGACAGTAAATGAGATGTTTGTGAGTGAAAGATAGAGGAAGTGTGTGTGTGTGTGTGTGTGTGTGTGTGTGTCTGTGCACGCATGCGCATGCGTGAAGATAAAGGGGGTAAGGGGAGAGAGGGGCAGAAGAGGTGGAGGGATGGAGAGAGTTAAGAGGAAGAGAGATGGGGAGAGGGATGGAGGGGGTAGAGAAAGGGGAGTGAGAAAGGATCAGAGAAGGTAGGGAATGAGGAGGAGATAGAGAGAGGATCAGGGAAGGGAGGGAGGGAGGGGAGGGAGAGAGAGAGAGAGAGAGAGAGAATGGGAGGAAGAGAAAGGGGATAGGGGTAGAGAGGGAGTGAGTGGGGAGTGTGAGAGTGAAGGGGAAGGCAGAGGTTCGTGAACGTGTATGTGAATGCGCATCCTTGTTAATGTGTGTAGTAGGGAGTGAGAGAGTATCTGTGTATGTGTGTATAGAAGGAAGAGAGAGGGGGGAGGGAAATAGGTTGGGAGAGGGGACGTCTCAGGTCAGTTTTCAAAAGGTGTGAAACCTTATGTGTATCCCTTTGTGCTTATGTGCATGTGGGTGCCGTGTAAGTGTGTGTGTGCATTTATTTGTGAGTGCCCAGAAATAATCCTCGCCAAGTTGCACATCACCCTTCAATGTGTGTGTGTGTACTTGTGGTTGCAGGGGTTGAGTCATAGGTCCTGGCTCTGCCTATTCACTGGTCGCTACTAGGTCCTCTCTCTCCCTGCTCTATGAGCTTTATCATACCTCACCTTAAATCTATGTATTGGTCCTTCCTCCACTATATCACTTTCTAGACTACTTCATTTCCTGACAACTTTATGACTGAAGAAATACTTCCTAAGAACCTTCTGACTCATCTGAGTCTTAAACGTCGAATTGTGACCCCTTGTTCTGTCCCATCTCTGGAACATCCTGTCTTACTCTACCCAGCCAATTCTTCAGAGTATTTTATATATCGCTTTCATGTCCTTCCTATCTCCCTTGTCCTAAATTGTCGTCTGGTCGATTTCCCTTAACCTTTCTTCGTAGGATATTCACCTTAGCTTTGGGACTACTCTTGATGGGTTCCAAAGTGGTGCTGAGTCTTGAACGATTCCTCACTGAGGTATCGAAACGCTATTCTTAGGTTTCCCAGGCACCCATAGGCAGCAGCAGTTATCTGGTTGATTTGTGCATCAGAGGATGTGCTTGGTATTTTACTCACTCCAAGATCTTTTTCCTTGAGTGAGGTTTGCAGTCTTTGGCCCTCTAGCCTGCACTCTGTCTGCGGTCTTCTTTGCCCTTCCCTGATCTTCATGACTTTGCATTTGGTGGGGTTAATTTTCAGGAGCCAGTTGCTGGACCTTGACTTGTTTTCCTCCTGATGTGGCTATGCAACAGCTTCGGGTCAAACTTAGCTTTCGATACTGTGTCATTTTCGTATTGCCGCTGGGCCTCGCAATGGCAATTAGAAAGCGACTTATCTCTCTCTTTTCCTGGGTCCTTTGTCTTCTGTATTTTTCCATTCACTAGAGCTCTTAATGTTTTCGTCTCTACACCTTTGGGTGAACCAAGGTATCGTTCTGGTCTTTCCATTATTTTTGTTGCCCTTGGGAACGAACCTCTCCTCAGCCTTCTTGCATTTTGTTGTCACATAGTCCATTTCGTTTAGTGAATTTCCCACCAATTATCTTTCCCATTGAAACTCTTGCAGAAAATTCCTCATGCCTGTAAAGACTTCCCTCTTGTAGTATACCTTGTCCCATCCTACTATTGTTTCCCTCTGCACTTGTAACTCTACTATATATTCGAAGCTCAGAACCACGTGATCGCAAACTTCGAGAGGCCTTTCATTTGTGATGTCCTCTGTCTGAACTATTCAAGGTGAATAGTTCATTCTCTCCTCTCTCTCAGGTAGTGTCCCTAACATGTTGGTGCATGAGGTTTTCCAGTATCACCTCCATGTTGGCTCTCCATATTTCGGGACCCCCATGTGCTTCCAAGTTTTCCCAGTCAGATTCCTTGTGACTGAAATCACCCATAACTAGTACCTTTGCCCTACCCATGTGAGCCCTTCTGGCCACCTCAGCTAGTGTCCACCATTGCTCCATTGCTCTATTCTTCTCTCGGCTTCCTGCTGTTTGTGGCGGGTTGTGCATTACTGCAATTACCACCTTAGGGCCCCTAGACTGAATTGTTCCTACTATGTAGGCCCTTTCGCCCATTCTGTCCATTCCTTCTTAAATGAGATTAGTTAATTCTTATTTGTTCATGTCCTGAATCCAAATATCACCTTGAAAAAATCAAATTGGCTATAGGTTTAATGATACGAGACATGTAATATTTGATTATTTTATTATAACGTACAATGTGTGTCAGTATGTTTTAAACTCTAATTCGTACCTACTCTCTGCCTTTTTTGCTTGACGCTTATAGTGGGCTGAAGAATCATCTCTTGCCAATGTCCAGCAATAGTCTGCAAGCATGCTTGTGCCCCATTTGCCTGGTACCATTTTTCCCTGACATGGTCATGGAGTTCCCCTTTTATGAGATGTGGCCTAGAAGAGTGTGCTTTATCAAAGTTTCGGTCACTGTAATCCAGCACTGTCATCCTTCTCTTATTCCTCCTTACCACTTTCTTCATCTGACTCGAAGGATACCCAAGTTGGTGCCTCAGGAACAGGTAGACCTTCTCCATGTGGAACTGGGCGAATAGCTGATGGAATGTTTGGATATTCAATGGAACACCTTTTTTCTTTCACAGGCCCTTTTGTACTGGAGGTACCATGTACAAATAACAATTGATGGTATGGTCTGTTGGCTACTACCATGTCATTGGCAAAAGGCATTCCTTTTCTATTATTGTTCAACCATTAGCGAATGTTAGTAGCACAGTTGTTGTAGCATGTGTGTGGAGCCCAGTTCTCATCCTGGTCACCAATCTTTCATCCAAAATATAGGTAATATGCCTTTCTAACCATAGCAATTATATGGCTCTGTGATGCAAAGATTATCTCATCACAAATATAGCAGAATTTGTCTGCTCTATTCAAACAAGTACTCCTCACATTTATTTGTTGTGTGTGTGTGGAGGGGGGTGAGGAGTCACGTGTTAACTCCTGTTATTGATTTTTAATCACTTCCCAGATTCCCTCCCTCCTAACCTTGACAGCCGTGACATAATTTTAAGCTGTGCATGTAGCGTGCCTCCACTAATTCTTACAGGGCATTCGCCTTCCTGACCACATTGAGGGTAAAAAAGTATATTTCCTGCATTCCCTAAAACTCATTAGTGTGTTTTACTTCACAGCTGTGCCCTCTTGTTCCTGTTTCAAGCTTCTCAAGCTGTCTATTTTAACATATTAATTCATCTGAATATTTTATATGTTATATTCTGACTTCTTAAAGTTATGTTTAAATTCTGCCTATACGACTCTGCTGTTGATTTCGTTTAAATTGTAAACAGATCACTTTGAGGCTCGTAAAGTATTTCTTGTTACTGACATGTGTTTGAGGTGCACCTCAGACGAAATGATCAGTTCAGTGCACATCCTGATATCAATTTCGTCAAGAAAGCGACGTTTCCAACCTATAATCACCGAGTCTGTACTCTCATCTCTTTATTGTCCATTGGAATTATATTAATCATGCATCTGCGGAGCTTGAATCCCAATAACCAATTTTCAAACCAATTCTGAGGGTTATCTAGGTCCGTTTTAAGGCTTTCCTTGTCTTCTACTAATTGCATTCTCTTCACTTGCTTCATCTATTCTTTAAATATGTAAATATTTATAGACTATTACCGTATGTGGTTCAGGAACACCAGAAATAGTACATATTCCTGTACTAGTGGAAGTCGACTTGTCACACTACTCTTCCCTGATAACCCGTCGTTGTTTTCCTTATGACAGGTGCTTGTCGTTCCATTGTGGTGACTTCTATATTATTCAAGGCTGTTTCACTAGTCTTTGTTCCAGCCTTCAAACCATTGGTCAAAATCAATTCACTGTATCTGTGTGTGTGTGTGTGTGTGTGTGTCTCGCTCTCTCTCGCTCTCTCTCGCTCTCTCTCGCTCTCTCTCGCTCTCTCTCGCTCTCTCTCGTCTCTCTCCTTGCTCTCTTCGCTCTCTCTCGCTCTCTCTCGCTCTCTCGCTCTCTCGCTCTGCTCTCGCTCTGTCTTCTCGCTCTCTCGCTCTCGCTCTCGCTCTCTCGCTCTCGCTCTCTCGCTCTCGCTCTCTCGCTCTCGCTCTCTCGCTCTCGCTCTCTCGCTCTCGCTCTCGCTCTCGCTCTCTCGCTCTCGCTCTCGCTCTCTCTCTCGCTCTCTCTCGCTCTCGCTCTCTCTCGCTCTTGCTCTCTCGCTCTCTCTCGCTCTTTCTCTCTCTCTTTCTCTTTCTTTTTCTCTCTCTCTGTCTTTCTCTTTCTGTCTTTCTCTGTCTTTCTCTTTCTGTCTTTCTCTGTCTTTCTCTTTCTCTCTCTTTTTCTCTTTCTCTCTCTCTCTTTCTCTCTCTCTCTCTCTCTCTCTTTCTCTCTCTCTCTCTCTCTCTCTTTCTCTTCTCTTTCTCTCTTTCTCTCTCTCTTCTCTCTCTTTCTCTCTCTTCTCTCTTTCTCTCTTTCTCTCTTCTCTCTCTTTCTCTCTCTCTCTTTCTTTTCTCTCTTTCTCTCTCTCTTCTTCTCTCTCTCTCTCTCTCTCTCTCTCTCTCTTTCTCTCTCTCTCTCTTTCTCTCTCTCTCTCTCTCTCTCTCTGATTCCATTGTCATTGAATTCAAGGTTTGTAAGACTGGATTTACCATACCTGCATCAATGTTTGTTGTGTATAAACCCACTACTCAGCTACTCTTCTAATTAATTTATCTTCAACCTGACATATTGTTCATGTCTTTGACTATGTTCTGTAATGTCATCCTACTTGTATTTTTCGTTCTTCAGTTTTTTTGTGATCTGTGCTTCAGTTTCCCGAATTGAACCTGAATACCTTCTATCCCCTCCCTATAGGCCCTGTATAATCCCTACGGGTTTAGCGCTCCCCATGATTATAATAATCATTTGTTTGTATTGTGCGTGTTGTCTACTACCTCCATTGCATTTTCCCTGTATTTATTGATTTATGATTGTGATTGTTCCTGCTCCTTTTCTTCGGAGCCATCAGAGTAATATTACGAGCCCCCGTGTCTTCTAGGTATCTAATTCACTCATTAGTTTCTATAGCTCATCTGTTGTGTCCAAAACTCAGTGATGTACTGTTTCGCTTTAACTGTTTGATAATGTCATTATTTTCCACAGAGAATACCTACTTATATATTGTATTTATATTTGTGCTGGTTCCTCTCCGTTTATTATAAGCTCTATTCCTTCAGCAATAATACCTTGTTCATCACAATTATTTTGATCATAATGTGATTTTATAGCAATGTCCGCGGTGTAGGCCTGTACACGCGTCCGTCTTGTTCCGTGTTTTTTCGTGTTTTTCGCGGTCTCCTCTACGTGCTAGAACCTTAAAACTGTGCCAGTGATCTTATAAGGTACATCCCTCCAGTGCTCGCAACAAACCAGGCAGAAAACACTTATACAGAGTCAAAAACAAGGGAATTTGTGTGCCAGAACATAGTGCCATAAAGCCAGAGGGGAACTTAAGTGCCGTGTGAAATAACAAAACAACGTTTATTTGTCAGAGGAAGGAAAGTCTCCCTGAAAATAGGTTGAAGATAGATCTGTATAGTGAATATATCAGTGGTGCCGTAGTATACAGACAAGTTAATAGATGTTAAAGTGAAAACAAAGGCGGAAGTGTAGGCCTAACGAGTTTCGTGTTTGAAATCAGTTGCCAGCGGCCGCCGGGTCCTTACCACGCAAGTCCGTGTATTTATAATTTTAAACTGTTAGTATACCTGACCAAAATCTAGTGATTACATTGATATAAAATATATGAAATACGAAAAGGGG